>JARPRH010000083.1:53624-65414 GCA_031763665.1 Calameuta haemorrhoidalis | reverse complement strand
AGCAGCAGCAGCAGCAGCAGCAGCAGCAGCAGCAGCAGCAGCAGCAGCAGCAGCAGCAGCAGCAGCAGCAGCAGCAGTGCTGGACCCTGCCCATCCCCTTACGCCGGGAGAGTACGTATCCTCTCCCTCTTCATCGTACACTTGGTCCAAGTCTCTCACCCTGCTCGCTCGATGAAAAACGTATAAATAAATACGAGCGAACGTGAGAGCACCTCTTCTCATTCTGCAAAAAACGTTAAGTAGTCCTTGATACTTTACTAGTGCATATTTACTAGTACGTATGGCCTATAACGATAACTACGAGTATATAGGATACCCAGCATATTCCCTTCCCAGCATATTGTCTCTCACGGGGAAGCCGCAGGCAGTGCCTTCGGCTATAATGTTCGCTCTCTCCTCTTCTATCGTCATACTCGTCCCCGTCGCACTCGTATGGCTTTGTTGCGTCACTGCAGGAACACTTTATTCGCTTTTCTATTATTTTTTTTTTTAATATTGCCAAATTATCAAAGGACGATTAATCGAGCAGTGATCGTCCTTCGATAATTCGACAGTTTTCGAACGACACTGCAGCAGGTGTCTCTTTTAGACTCGAAGCTAATGCAGAGTATAGATATGCATAGAACAAAGTTCTTGCGCTTTGTTAGGCGAATTTGAAAGCGACACTTGGAAGCACTTCGAAATAGTCCGAAGTGGTCCGAAGTGCGTCGAGCACGTCTAGTCGCGGAGCTACGCAGATATTTAGGTATTTTCCACTTTCCACCCATCTCGGTTCGTACGCTCTTCGCCGATCCTCTTTTATTCTCCGCTATATCATCCTTCCTCTCATTCTTTCTCTCATCCTGTATACGTGTAGAGCTACTGGCCTTTTGCTTCCATTCTCTCTCTCTCTCTCTCTCTCTCTTCCTCTGTACTCCCTCTGTACCTATGGATGTGCGACACCGCGTTACTTCGCCCTAAGTGCGTGTCGAAAGTTATACGGATAACAGGTGATTTGGATTACGAAGTGGTATCAAGTATATGCCCAGATAAGAGAAAATGTCACGTGCTCCCCCTCCCTCGGCCACTTTCTCTGGCCCTCGAATTCATCCGTTATCCGAATCTCGCGGTGATTCGAAGGTAGTGGATAAGTAGAAGCAATCGCATAGCCCCCTGCTAATGGACGCGCGAGAGAGGCGCAGCTACTATCAGCGAGCAGCGTATCGGGAACAGCGGTCGCTCTGGTCCAATGTAAAACGGATAACTGTCGCCGGGTTCTCCCACCCTCCCATCGGAATAACTCGTGCGAATTACTGCTAGCACACCGACAAAATAAAAAAGAGTCACGCAAGGGAGTAGCAACTCGGAAGAAACAAGATTCGGCCTGGCGCGCGCGTAACCGGATCCTCCCTGATAACGTGATAACGTGATAATACAGCAGCGCGACGCTCTCACGATTGCCAACTGCCAAGTCACTCGCGCGAGTCACGATTCAAGTCGCAGATTCCCTTACCGAGAATTGTTTTCGCTCTTCGTGTCAAAACATGGCAAAGATGGCAAACATCACGCCGCAGGCTGATCAGCTGTAGCCTGATCGTTCGAGTGGCCTCGTCTTTCGAATTACCAATAGAGCTCGCTTCCCGCTTCCATAAGATTTAGTTTGCGGAGGACATTGGGAAACGAGATGTGTTGTTTGGGATTGAGGATGCAGAAAAAATTAAACGAGGCGAAGCAGTGGGCGAGGAGGAGGAGGAGGAGCGAGGGGGGGGGGGGGAGGTGCTGGCTGGATGGCTGGATGGCGGATCTTAAATTCATTTTACTTCCGGGCGAACTGGCTCGTTGAAAAGCTCTAAACGATCTATCATCTTCCCTCGGTCAGAGTCCTTTTCGTTTTTACACTTTCTCCCAACCCCCCTCTTTTTTCCCTTTTACTTTTTCACCTTCTTCTCTTTGTGATCCTTGAATCTCAAAATGTGGAGAATCGTCTAGGCTTCGCGTTACGTCGCGTCGCGCCAAGCAACTCGAAGAGTTCGCGTCGATTGGTGTGATTGGTGCAGGGATTCGGTCGAATTATCCAGAGGGATGCTGGTCCCTCGCTCGGGACACGTACAGCACAGGATGACGAGAGAGCGAAGTTGGCTTGGATGATGAGGATGAGGAGGAGGAGAAGGAGGAGGAGCAGTTCGTTTTGGAAGGCAGAGTCGAGCACTTAACTGCCCGCCTGACAATGGAGTCTTTCGCATTATAACGTTCAGTGTCTTGAGGCCTATTCAGAGCGACAGAGAGAATGAGAGTCCCGGGCCATTCTTTGCCATTGTCTCTCTACAGAGCTGGTTTCGTTATGGGAAGCCCCTTGGCACATTGGCACCTTCGTTCGGGCTCTTCTCGATCTTTTATACCAGCTCATCTAATTAGTCCTGGCATTTAACGGGGCATAAATAAGTTAAACACCATTGAATTGTTGATAACGATAGCCCGATTTGACGATCCTTGCTTTTCAGCGACTCCTCCTCCGCCTCCTCCTCCTCCTCCTCCCTTCTTTCCTCGTCGTAGTACACAGTACATTGCAGCTACCATTCTCTGGCAGAATACAGATCGCTCCTATCTGCCGGAGCTTCCAAGAGATAATCCCGCTCAGCTTAGGAGGAGATTTTTCAGAGACATATCGATTCAACGACGGAAAATTGATAATTGCGAGGCGGCGGGTCGTGAGAAAAAAAAACACCGGGGATGAATCCAAATGGGGTGGGCTCTCAAAGTCTCTAAGTGTGGAGGGTCGGGTTGGTGTGGCGATACTGAACTTCGAGAGATGGCTGGGAACAGATGGCCAATCAGATAGGAGAAATTAAGGGAGGTGGAGAGAGAAACAGAAGCCTTGGCTACGAGGAGAAATGTGTATTAATTTTTCAAGTTTTTTAATTAGCGAATGTCTCCGTTACGCCACTCGGCCAGGACATTTATATTAGACTTCCTTTTCCTACTTTGCTCCGTCCAACTTCTTTCTTTCTCGCGGTTTTCCCTCGATCCTTCTTTTCCTTCCTTCCTTCCTTCTCTCCTTCTTATCTCAATGACGGCCGTGCTCTACAGCTGTTTCTTCGATGTCTAATTTGTTATTCCGGTATTAGCCATTAAATAATAATTAATTATCAAACTCTACCGAATTTCATCAGCGCTGGAGAGTAGTTTCAATGACGGATGTGAAATTTATGAGTTGGCGTCCTGAGACGATTGCGATGTCACGTTGTCACGTTGTCACGTTGTCACGTTGTCACGTTGTCACGTTGTCACGTTGGCCACGCGAAGCTCAGCTTCGGTATTCAGCCTCAGTACGATAGAGCAATGAGATAGGAAAAAGGAGTGAATATCTGTTTCGAAAGTCAAGAGCCACGGGCCACGATCACATTGAGTATTAATTCCTCAGTTGTGATTTTTGAGGGGCTCCTAGGGGTTGGCAGCAGCCTGACAGGGAAGACTGGCAACGCTAGTAGCGCTGCCTTCGATCCCTTCGATCCCTCGCGATGTGTCCCGGACCCGATATCGCGGAGGCGCACTCCTCTGCTAAACAATGGGCCCCGTATAATTGCTTTTATAGCTCACTGAACGCTAAATATTCCATACTTTGCTCTCTCCCCCCCAACCTCCACCACCACCACCTCCGACTCGTTCCCGATCATCAGCGAACCGATTGGGTAAATAGAATCGGGAGTCGCAGCTCTGCGCCACTTTTATTTTCCCGGCCTCCTCGCTGAGCCACTCAGCCAGCCGCCAGTACCCGGTACTCTGTACACCCACCTTCCAATACCCACCCTAGCTGCCGAAGAAATATGCCGAAGAATTGCCTCGGTTACAGCGAAAGCTCTTGATCATTCAGAGAAGCTTTTCTCTTTTACAGGCGAAAGAGGCAAAACTCCTCTTCTCCCTCGAGTTAAACCTATTCGAAGTAATTCCCTCCAGCTATGTCCGATGTCCGATGGAGGCTTAGCCCAGGTTAAATGTTGGCACTTAGCTGCCCCACGTAATTTTCGCAACCCCAACGAAATCAGGGGCTTCTTTCAGAGCCGTAGACTGTCAGGGAATCAAACTTTATTGCTAAATACCATTTGATCAGCAAAACTGTGGCTCGGAGAGAGAAGCTGCGGCGACCAACTGCTGGGCTGTTGCTGCTGCTGCTGCTGGACCGGTAGACGGGCAGTCTGGCAACCCACCACCCTACGTCGGATAAGTGCTGGGCGAGCAGCGTGTTCTCTCTCTTCCTCTTCCAACCCCCCCCCCCCCCCCCCTCTCACTCTATCTCTCTTTCTCCCCTCTATCTTCTATCTTCTATCTCCTCGTCCCATACTCCCCGTTCTCGCTTGTACAGAGGAAAATTACACGCTTACCATCTCTACTCGTCGCAACCGTCACATAGTCAGTCAGCGATCTTGGCTGTTTCATTTTGAGGGAGTTTCAAACAATAGTGAGTCCTTCCCGCGGCCAGTGCTTCGGGCTGTTCTCACTTGCAGTCGCTTTCGGTCTCGGACAGGAAACTTCTGATAATGGCTTCTCGATTAAGTTACTAGCACAATGGGATTAAAAAGAGACCGGTAGACCGTTTGCTGACCAGACCTGACTGGGCCATTTCCTGCCCTGTACTCCGAGAAGGGTACAGAGAGAGGGAGAGAGAGAGAGAGAGAGAGTTTCCGCACGTGCATAGTAGGTGGACTCAGTGGCCATTTAATTTGGACCTTATTTCGACGTTACAATTGAAAACAGCAATTCTCTGTACAGAAGAAAGAGAAGAAGAAGAAGCAATAGCCTCGCTACGGCATCTACCTCTTTCTTGAAGACAGCTACATTGGAGACGCGTACGCTCTCTCGCGTACTCATGCTTTGTCTCTCTCTCTCTCTCTCTCTCTCCCCCTCCCCCTTCCCTCTCTCTTTCTCAAGTACTCAGCAATCGCTCACCCCTTTTTTAAAAATTTCTTTAACCCGGCCTCCTCACCCTGTGGCTGCCAGCAGACGGCCTTCGCCCCGGATGAAGATTAATTCGTTCCGTCTTAATCGTATCAAAGTTTGAGAGGACCTTGGATCGGCTCAGCGCTCGGCTCAGCGGAACACATCCCCCCTCCCCGCCCGTTTCACCAAGAGTTGCATGCCAGCACCCTCAACTTTTTACTTTCGTCCAGTCTCTAACCCCTTTCCTCCTTCCTCCTTCCTCTTTTTCTCCCGCCCTACGTCCTTTTCACTGTTTCCTCTTTGGCTTCACTCAGTTCGGCCAAACCAGGCTGCTTCCTTCGCACCCGCACTCATCCACCTCATCCACCTCATCCACCTCATCCACCTCCAGGATAATCATATTTAATAATGTCCCGGTATTTTTGCCAGGCTGCCAAAGTTTCGACGAGAAACTTGCACGGAAGAGTGCCGCCGCTCACTTCGGTCTGGTCGATGGAATGGGAAAGAGGGTGAAGAGGGTGAAGAGGGTAAAGAGGGTGAAGAATCTGCTGCCTTCTTTCCACCTACCTCCTACCCAAGTGACAACCCTTTTTATTTAGGGCGTAACTTTCGCGGCAAGCTTGAATAAATCCAATATCGTCAAGGGAGAGGTTTCTGTCGCGCGAAAGGGGTGGAAGAGACGTACTTTGATGCCTACCGTGAAATTGCGATTAGACTGCACGACCGAAACTGCAGATTTTTTAAATAAGCCTCCGCTAGTCAACGATTGATACGCGGAGACGAGACAAGTACCAGTCCGAAATTCATGGGAAATTCAGTTCGTGAATATCCTTATCGAATCCTTCCAACTGAGCGGAGCCATAGGTTACTCTTCGCCGCTCGCCCCTTTTTTATTTGCTTGCTTTCCTTCCTTTCTCCCTTTTTTTACTCTTTCTACTGCAACGGTCTCGTGTTTCGTTGACCCATCTTTCTATAGAATGCACGTGTGTGCGCGCGTGTGTGTGCGTGTGTGTAAGTGTGTGTAAGTGTGTGTAAGTGTGTGTAAAGGGCCGAATTTCGTCGCACCACTAAATGCGAATACTATATCCTCCCTGGAAAACAGTTAATTCCGACACGCTTTGTACACTTTTTTTTTTCTTTTTAAATGAAATTCACGTAAATAATACGATCCCAAAACGCCGTATATTGTTTTCAATCCACGCTCTGGGAGAAAGCGAGAATCGTATGTGCGCCGAGCCTGCTACCGCTCGATTCACCCAGAGCAGCACTCTCTGCCCGACTAAAGTGCCCCTCATGTATTCTTTTTTTTTTCAAATTTTATGCTTCCGATTCTGGCACAATTTATTAAGTTGCCAATTTCTCGTGAACTGGCGAGAGCTGAAAGTAAATAATATTGTCGATAAGTAGAATCGAATACATAGCTGTAGAAAAAAGCAGATGGGAGGAAGTTCAGTACGAAATCGACTTCTAACGTCGGGGGTGAATCGCCCTATGGATGTAAAGCGCGTACGCTAGTCTAGGTGGTAAATATCAGTCAGAGCGCGTACAATGGCCATACACAAAGGAGCCACGTCTGGCTCGGTTTCTCTCGCACACAATTTTGAGGAGGCCGGATGTATTTGGTGCGCTAAATTTTTAAGCGTTTCTAATTAAAAGGCTAGTTAAACAAGGCACGCTATTGCCTGCGGGTTCTCTCGGAGGTTGCTTGGCCTCCTCCGTTGCCGAAGTGCGCTACTGGCTTGACTTGGCTTGACTTGACTTGACTTGACTTGACTTGGCATGTCAAGTCCACCACCACCTCCTCTGCGGCTTTCTTACTGCCTCCTCCCCATCCCCCATCACTCTTTTTTTGGGGCGCCCTTTCTTCTCGAACTCCTCGGAAACCCCGCACGTTAATAAATATCAGGTTTTTACCGTCCAAGGGAAAACTCGAACGTTCCCTGAAAAATTACTGTACTTGTAAATGTGTGTACACGTAGATGGATGTAGCTGGGCTGTAGGGGAAATCAGTAGTCTAGAGCTTGGTAGCTCTATGCAATATACACTCTACTATATTCCCCGGAGAAAATGAATACCACAAGGAAAGCTCTTTGCTAATAAATAGATTTATTTAGTGGGACCACTTTTACGAACGATGAGAGTTTGGGATCGGAAATCGGTTGGGGGGAAGTTTCGAGGCGTCTATCGGGAAAGAAGATTTTTTTCCCCAAGAATACTTGAACCTCGAGGAAAAACAGAACTTTCCACTCGCCATTCGATTCGTCAAGATCATTCCGAGTCTTAGGACCTTTCATTTTCTTTTCGGCTCGAATCACAAATTCTCTATCTGCCTACGGTATATATGTACATACGTCTTATATGCTATGTATATGTATGACAGTATACATGTGTTGGCGCATTTTGACTTAATTAAATGCGTGGGAAGGCTTGTCGAGAATGTCGGCAGTAGAGAGTCCTAGCGAGAATCGCGTATAAGGAGCGGACTGGCGGACTAGAAGGGTTGGCGGAGGTTGGCGGAGGTTGCGAAGGTTGCAGAGGTAGGAAGGAAGATGTGGATGAGGACAAGCCTCGGTGGCCCAAAGTAGTTAGCTTAGTGATTTTAGCGTTTATTGGCCAGTCCTTTGGCCGTAGCTACAAGATTGGGAGGAGGAGGGACCCATCGTTACAAAGCCACCCCCGGGTGTGTTTCGGTACTCGATGCCTTCCCGACGCGACGACCCGCCGACCCGCCGGCCATTATCCTCCTAAGGTGGTTGCCTTGATATCTTGTTCGTTCTCCGTTGGTTCTATGTATTTTGGGGATGAAACCGGGCTAATTCGTGCGGTACCCTTACCCTTCCTTCCTTCCTTCCTTCCTTCCTTCCTTCCGTCTCTACTTCCTTGTCACTCTTACATTCTCCCATCGAACCCATTCCATTTATACCGGTTTCATCCCTCCAATCGTATAGTATATGTCCTCTCTCGCTTGTAGTATGTCCTTGGCGTTCATGGGCTCTCGAAAACTCAATACAAAGTTTCTGAAAGGGACAGTTTTCAGTGTCGTAACCGAAGAGACTCTCGCCAGACTCGGCCAGATTCATCGGCGCGTTTTAAGGCCCCGATTCGATTCAATCTTTGATAAAAGATTCACTCTTCGGATCGCTTCCAGTCCTGAGCTCGTCTCGTTCTTGGAGAACATGACTGGATGAGAATTTGCAGTAACGAGGGAGCGTAGTCTCTCTCCGTGGGAAACTTAGCCGTGACGGCAGTGCAGTATGTTACGAAATGATCCAACCCGCAGCCATTATCCACCCTCGTCCCGCACACCTCGAACACCTCGAACACCTCGAACACCTCGAACACCCCGAACTTGCTATGCTCTTCCGCAGAATACGCAATTTAATACTCGACCAATTACATATACGAAATCTTGTTAGCCTCGGTTATACGGGACGCTATAGAGCACTCGGGGGGGCTGCGCGAGGGCGTGTGTAGTGCTGGAGGAGGAGGAGGTGGAGGAGGGAGAGCTGCTTGCGAGGAGTCTGACACCCGAAGGCATTCTTAGTAGGGGATGAACGCGCCCCGGATGGCAGACATACAAACTTGCATAATTATACTCCCCGATTACAACTATAAAATGCGATATTGTTCCAGAAGCCCTTACGTCGCTTCAGCTACACTTTGCGCTACGTGGCTTTCTCATCCCTTAACCCATTTCGCCCTACGTCTCCCTACGTCACTCTCCTTCGCCCTCCTTCGCCCTCCTTCGCCCTCCTTCGACCTGCTCTTCTACTTGGCCACTTGGCTATCAAGGCAATAAGGAATTCTCTGAATTATGTGAATTTCGCCCGATTGCAGGTTCGAGCTTAGATACTCTTCACCTCGAAAACTCGAACTACGTGTCGCTTCAATCCCATAGACGCTCCGCGTTCATCCTGGTCAGATTCAACTTCGAAAAAATGAAATAATTAATGAGGGGGGCGTCTCGGTGTTGCTTGATCCGACCGATCGCTTGACACTCTACTCGCTCTTTAGAGAAATGCAATGTCCCGTACGTGATTCTACTGCGAGAGGATATGAGTCCATGAACCGTCAAAGTGTTAATAATCGAGATGTTTCGAGTGTTTCGACTGTTTCGACTGTTTCGACTGTTTCGAGAGTTGTGATTAATTGATCGAAATGGGCTGCTGATGGTTGTTGATTAATCGTTTGGCCTGGGAATGAAACCGAGATACGCGCGCCGAATGGAGAGCACCGGGCCTTATCTGTTATCTGATCCAATAGAAAATGGATTGATCGATACTCGGGGCTTTTGCATTCGATCGTTGACAATCGGTAGAACCGTTCGAGAACATTGTGATCGAGACGAATGAGAATGAAAACTATGGCTCTAACAAATGGCTCTCTCTTGCTGACACACGCGCACACACGCGCACACACGCGCAAGCACATATGCACATTCTATCCGTATTGAAAATCTCGACTAAACCATGTGGAATTTTTGTCTGTTTCAGGTAAGAATTTTTGATCCTGATAGTCTTGCACACGAGCGGTAGAGGCGAATGAGACGTAAGCGAGACCGACGGAATAATTCATGAGTATAAAGTATAGTACCACGATCGAGTCTCTTCGGCCCAACAAGGGTTAAGATGTTTCTTTCGTTAGGATAGCTGGGCTGCTCCCGATTGCTCGATTGTTATCTCAGAAGGACTCTGCATTCGAGGAGAATAAAACGCGATAGCCACACTCGTGAAAAGCTGCGACTGCCAAGACGATTTATAATGGCTGCTGCGATTCCGAAATGTCGCGCGAGGGTCGGCGACGATGAGCAGATACCTACGTGAACCTGGCACACGACTTAAAAATGTTTTATTTTCAGAACGCAATTCGATTTTACCCCGTTCGTATCTCTTTGTACCGCTTTAATTTTCGTTTGTACCTCAAAGAGTTCGGAATTACGGGGGGGGGGGGGGGGGGGGGCAAAAACCGCTGGCACCAGACTTTGAGTAAATTAAATTCTGTTTGCGGGGATGTATTTAGAACCGAATGTACAATCGAATCGCATTTTGAAAATTAAAATATCTTCGAGTCGAGTGCCAGGTTCACATAGGTTGAGCAGATTAATAGTTGATGAACACGTTCTTTGTCTTTGGCGTCTCGAGGAGCATCCTGACGCGTGTCGTCCACTCTGCATCCTGCGGGGTCCAAGTTCAGGATCCTTGGGGCGTGGTGGAGCGATATCGCGCAACGGTTTCAATTCTTGTGCCATTATCCCCCATTCAGAGCAAAGGATGGATTTAATTGGAACTTAATAATAATAATAATAATAATAATAATCATAGCCCTGTGCGTTCGTCGGCACCGCGATGGTCGAGAACCGATAGGACTGGGACAGATGGATCGCTTCTTCGAGTCGATATGCCTGTAGTACGCCTGCATGTATACAAAAGTACCTACTACAGAGATATACGTGGGAATAGTGATATTTATCATCATGTATCCATAGCTGCTACGCTGTATATACATTATATAATGATGTTTATCGTCGTGCCGCCGGGAACAATCGCCCCATTGGTAAATATTTAACGTTATTTCGCAGAATGTTTCGCGTGCCCGCTCACTAACCGAGAGACAGTATAAGAAGAGAGAAATAGCGAGAGAGAGAGAGAGAGAGAGAGAGAGAGAGAACCGGGTGGCACTAAGATGAAGTTGAAGGGGAATGGTCGGAAGGAGGAGGGATGAAGATACAGCGGAGAAGGGCTCAGCTGGGGTGAGAATTGGCCCACTGGAGCCCAAAACGGAGGTGAGCCTTGAAGCGAAAACGAGCGAAAAGCAGCCAAAACGAGGGAAACGAGCGTGTCTAGTGTCTGGACGTGTTTGCACTGCGCTCCGAGGGGTTGACCTCACGCGGTCTCTTTTTCCTTTCCAATTTTCCATCTTCCATCTTCCATCTCCTCGACACAACAGATTTGCCGGATGATCGAACGGGGGACTTCTCTCTGCGACGTATTCTTTGGGACTAGGGATTCTTCGTTATACCGATAGATACTATCTGTATCGAGCATTTGCTGCAAGACTTTTCCCAATTTCTGCCGGACTGGTACTTTAAGGTTCCAGAAGAAGGAAAAGCGGCGAGCGATGACGCAGATTGGTGCGTCCAGCGACGTGGCGGTTGGACTGCTGGAGGGTTGGAGGGCTGAAGGACGAGAGTAGGAGGGTGGGAGTCCTGTGTGGCAGGGAGAGGCAGGGAGAGGCAGGGAGAGGCAGGGAGAGGCAGGGAGAGAGTCCGAGAGTGCTGACGCGGCTTGGTTCAAGCCAAATGGTCAGCCGCCATCGGTAATGGCCCAATAGACGCTCCTTACATTGCCGCAAGATATTGTTTAGGCTTGCCACCCTCAAACCCATTTCGATTCGGATCGACCACCCTCTGGTCGTTTCGCGCTACGTTCGCTTATTGCACATGGCTGCCAATCTGGTAGGAGCCAGCGCTGGCCTAGAGAAGAAGTGTCCAAGGATGAGCTCGATTAAACGAATCTCTTGTATCGTTCGTTCCCCTTACTCCAATCGCTTCATGATTTGCTCTCTCTCTCTTCTCTCCTCTCCTCTCGTTCGTTCGTCCAGGAAAAACAGAAACTTTTTTGCGCAACGAATCCTCGAGGGTCATTGTAACTCGACGAAGTCGGCCAGTAATTAAGTCCGCAATAAGGACAAGTAGCCGAGCAGCCATTAGGGCAACGAGGATGGTTCTTTGTGAGCGGGTGAGGATGGGCGCGAAAAAAAAGGAAGGTCACCCTGTCAAATGAGCCGAGAGAAAGCGAAAAACGAGAGAGAGAGAGAGAGAGAGAGAGAGAGAGAGAGAGAGAGAGAGAGAGAGAGAGAGAGAGAGAGAGAGAGAGA
>JARPRH010000083.1:10614-21859 GCA_031763665.1 Calameuta haemorrhoidalis | reverse complement strand
ATAAGAAGGCGAATCAGCGATAAATCGGCACTTTCTCTGGCCGGAGGTAAGTAAGACTCTTTTCGATCCGATTGAGAATCGAGCCGATCTTTGGTAGTAGGACGGAGGGGGGGAGGGGGGTGGGGATGATCGCCAGGGTAAATGGAGGCTTAGCAGTTGACAGGGTGCCGTCCGAGGATGAGAACGATAACAAAAATTGAGATACGTAAACGTAAATACTCTGCGTAGTGCTCTGCGTAGCAGTGTTTAAAGAGGGCACTGTAAGACGCAGGGTGTAGATCGGTAGATCTGGCATAGATATTCACGAAGATAACGATCATTGATAGAAGTACATAAAGCGAGCGATGGACGCGTGTCAAGTCCCGCTTGTGCGTTGAAACGCGTTGCTCTGTAGTTCTGTTATTTATCTGAAAAGTTACTTTTTACCTTTTGCGACTCCACGCGATCACGATTGTCAAGCGAAAAATCGTCATCTTATCACTTGTGTTTTTCCTCTTGCGAGCTCTACGCACGTTGTACTCTCGTCTTCTACTTAACTACTTCTATTTCTTGTTAAATACATTGTACCTACGTAAATAGATCTCTTTCTATTTTAGTATAGTGTAACACATAGTTGGTAGTGTGACCTAACGGAATTTTTTGGAAATCGACATCTTGTTGGCGACGTTTCTAAAACGGGTTTAGATGGATTAAACGTTGTACGAAAGTATGGGGAAATGGAAAAAAAAATGTTAATAACGTAGCAAGTGTCAATGGGAGAACGAGGAAACTGAGTGTTCGAGTTAATCTTAAAGAAAACGGTGAATTATAAAAAACTGTGCGGCGTCCCTGTATCTTCTTCGAAGAACAGCTTCTCCCTCTCAAGCAGGATGTATTGAAATGTTCAATCTTATCGTTCTGTTATTTCTTAATCTCTTGTGCTGCCCGCCCACCCCACCGTGTAGGGCTGCCCTACATGCTGGAGCGTGCTGGTCTTGACGTCCAACAAGGTACTGTCAACTCTCAACTCTGAACTTTCAACCGACTATCGACTGTCTTTCTTTTCAATTTTTCAAGCTTTCCGAACGCTACCGCGTCGTTACAGTAATCTTTCATTTTTCCTACGGGAAGGAGAATTACATTTGCCTTTTCTTTTCTATCGAGACACGACACTACAATTCCCGAATTACGCGAGACAGCAAAATTTTGAAGAAATTGAGCCGCAGTGGAGCCAGTACGGATTTAGCCGAGGAAATCACTGCATCACTAGATAAGTGTCTCATGGATGACTTCGGGATTTGTGATGGTCTTGTGTCGATTTATCTTCGACAGAATTTATGCTTGCTTGTCAAGTGTTTACGTGTAAAGAATAAATGTTCCTACATCTAGGTCTCCTTACATTATGCGTGCGCGTATGTGTATACACATATGCATACACACACAATACATATGTATAATCGAACCCGTTCGAAGACAAACGAATATGCAGCTAAGATTGCCGGTATTGTCGGTATTGCCATGACGTTTGATTAACGACTATGCCTTCTTACAGAGATACAACGGAATCGTGAATTTTACAAGAATGCTGATGTGCGGCCGCCCTTCACATACGCTTCGTTAATTCGACAGGTAGCTAGAAAATCTTTATACAGTCAACAGTGCCTTGAATACAGCCGAATAAAAAATTTTGTCGGTGTTTTAGTCGATAATCGAGTCGCCGGATAAGCAACTGACGTTGAACGAGATCTACAACTGGTTCCAGAATACATTCTGTTACTTCAGACGTAACGCAGCCACGTGGAAGGTATACCCCCCAATGTCCTAATCCATACTAGATCCTAAGGTTGACAGGACGCACGGAAACGCAGGTTAAAACGCAAGGATCCAATAATATGCTCCGAACACGTAATATGCCGTAGAAAAGGAGGACAGATGTAAAAGATTATATGCGCGCTGTATTCTTATTTCAATCTACAGGCTGATCCACGAACCGAGCAGCATCGTTACCTGGAGCATAGGATATATTGGGAATGGGTGGGATGGTACTATAGTCTATAATAATCCATAATCTCTGAGATGTATAATCCATGAATATCTAGGGCCTCCGTGGTTTCCTTCCGGTTCGCCCTTGAGAGGGCCGATAAGCGGACCGGAAGTGGATATCCCGTTGGCGGTGTGATCTTCATCAAATGTGCTGAGAGAGAGAGAGAGAGAGAGAGAGCGTGTGTGCGAGTGCGTGTGCGTAAGTCTCGACGTTTGCCAGAAAAACAAGCTTCGCCTCGCATGGTTCTCTGTGTGTTCGACGAAAACGTAAATACATACAGGTGGGTGAAAGACGCACACGACGGGACGCTGTCGTTCACAGCTGCTGCTGCTGCTGCTGCTGGGAGACTAGAAGTCTCGAAGAGTCGGCCGATCCAGCTGATCGCGATCGATCTCTGCGGATCGCAGCTGAATGTCTCTGCTCTTCTTGACCAACGCAGTTAGAGAAGAACCGATTGGGGGAGCTGATCGAGAATCGATCAAGCTCCGATAATCGATTCTGCGGCATGATTCGTTGTCGTTGCCCCTAGAACTAGATACCTAGCTGTGTGCATTAACGATACCAGGAATGCCACATATACCGTCTTCTATCTCAATTAATCGTCGTCCTGAGTTTTCCTTTATCGTTTCAAACTTATTTTCTTTTGTTGAAATTTCCTCGACAACCATCTACCTATCTACCTACCCACCTACCCACCTACCCACCTACCCACCTACCCACCTACCCACCTACCCACCTACCTACTCACCTACCAACCTACCCACTTAAAATCACTACTGAGTCTCACAATCCTATTGGCTCTCACAATCCTTCTCCATCTTTTGATTGATCGTTGTTATTAATTATTCTTAGTTCTTAGCGTCTAGCCACCTAGCTCTTAGTTATTTATTAAAACAATCCTCGCGACGATCTACAGGACAGATACGAACGACTGACCGATTCATCGAGGACGAAGCTTCTATCCGCGTTATCAATTATCAGGACGCTCAATACCATCTCGACACCCTTAAAGCCTCTAATTAATATCCCTCCCATTAACACCTAAAGTACTCTTGATAACGCTTTCTACCAAATGACAGATGGGAGGACCATCCTCCTTTTGTCGGCGCCATTCGATCGCTTACCTCAATCAAGGAACTTTCTTGCTAACGTGCCCTTTCGTGTCCTTTCGTGTCCTTTTGTGTCCTTTTGTGTCCTTTCGTATCCTTTCTCGAGATACTTGTGGAGAAGCTCAGTATCGAGCTTCATCTGGAATGAATTGCCTGGAATGTGTTGACCCCTACCTGTCGGACTGACCGGACGATTTCCATGACTGTGGAAAACGAAATGACCGACGACTCACGATTCACAACTGCAAAGATCGCACAGATCGCACAGATCGCACAGATCGCACAGACCTCACAGACGGACGTGATCCAGAGACAATTGATCGTCGCGTCCGAATCCACGAGTCGCGAATTCAGTTGGCTTCGTTCGTTCGTTTTTGGGTTGCTTATTTAGTCTGTGTATTATTTTGTATAGAACGCAGTGCGACACAACCTGTCTCTCCACAAATGTTTCATGAGAGTCGAAAACGTGAAAGGGGCCGTTTGGACGGTGGACGAAGTGGAGTTTTACAAGAGACGTCCTCAACGCGCTTGCAGCACGACTGGGTACGTTTCCCCCGACACGCGTATTTCTTTCTTTCTTTTTTTTTTTTCTTATTTCTTTCTTACTTACTCACTATCCATTTTTCCACCTGTTTATAATACCTACGTCTCTCTTTTTTCTCGCATTCTCTCAAGTTCTCACTTTAAATGTTCCATTCTCGTCTTCGCGATGCTTCTACATACCTCAGAGTCTCTGACGACTAACCTCATATGTAATTCCTCGTATTTAAATTCCTTCATTCTTCTTTAATCCGGCACTCGCTTTTCTTCACCCTTTTTCTCTTTTCTGTGTCTCTCTCTTACCTTTTTTTTACTTTCTCTCCATTTATCTCTTACACACTTATTTCTATTTACTCTTTTTATCTACTTATGCAATACTGCTACCCTTTCGTACTGCCAGTTTTTAGATACATACATTAATATATATATATATTAATATACGCCTCTTTACGTATTTTTATATATCTACATGTGTTTACATACGTATTTTTCTATTTTTCTCTCTTTATACATATATTTGTCTCCCATTATTTAGATAAGCATATCATTCGGTCGGTATATTATAACAGCGTGCGTGCATACATTCTGGCATCTCTAATATTTACTGTATTTTTATCATATTTGTCTCGTGTCCTTTTGACTTCTCTCTTTTTATACCTGTACTTATATATTATACATATACCTTTACTTCTATGTGTCTATTTGCCGCATTGTTACACTACTTTTATATACATAAATAGCCTACATTGTAATTTGTTTCTACTGATCGTCGCTTGTTTCATGTTTGTTCGTTTGTGTCTCTATTTTGGTCTGTGTTTTGTTTGTACGTTCGCTCTGTGTGTCTGTCCGTTTTTTCCTCCGTGACTCTGAGATGAGTCGGTCGCCGACGTCACAGTGAAATCGCTGTGAAATCGTCGACCGATCTCTCACCGTTACGCGACTGCGTACGTGACATTTTTCACACTTTAATTCTTGATTGTGTCCTCGGTTGCATCTCCACGTAGCTCATTAAAGCAACGTGCGTGGCAATGAGTGTCTAGAAATTGTACATGGCTTGCGAAAAAAAAAAAAAAAAAAAAACGGAGAGGTGCGCGTGCGTATCGACGTGTGCGTGAATGCGAGTGTGCGTGTGCGTGTGCGTGTGCGTGCGGCTGGGCGTGGGCGTGGGCCTGGCGTGTGTGCCTAACAAGCATGATGGGCTTTGCAGCGACTAACGACATCCAAGATCCCGGGCCCGGATGCCAAAGAAAAAATACGACAATTGGGTGAAACCGGAAGGGCAGGGACGAAGTGCAAGAAAAAGGGGGAAAGAGGATACGAGAAAAGAAATGGAATGCGGAAGGGAATAATGTTTAAGGGTAGCAGGGGGCTGCGTTGCGCCAGTTGCGCCAGTTGCGCCAGTTGCGCCAGTTGTTCCAGTCGATCAGAGCCAGGTGCATCATTCTGCTCTGGTCTAGCCTGTCTTTTGCACGCCTTGTAGAGTGTAGAGGATGAGGATTCAGGAAGTTGGGACGATCTAGCACGAATCCTCTGGGAGGTTCTCGTCAATCTCATATCCGAATCTTTTACAAATCTTTCTCTAGTGTTTTTTTCTCTCTATATCTCTATATTAATAATCAACTACCTCAATAAGAAACGACGACGACGACGACGACGACGACGCCGACATCGGTGACATCGACGCTTCCAGCGATGCCGAGCTTATGACGTCCTCCCTCTGACTCGAGAGCGAGGACGAGAATGACGGGAAAGGAGGGAACGGATCGGAGCGTCGATCGGCTTCCGGAAATCGGAAGGGGAAGCGAGTGATCGAGTGATCGAGTGAACGAATGATAGAAAGCTATACACCGTATCTTGTGTCTTTTACTCTCTTTTTCTCTATTTCTTGGTGGTCTTGTCTGTGTATACAGAACGCGATCCGCACCAATCTATCATTGCACAAGTGTTTTGTGCGCTATGAGGACGACTTCGGGTCATTCTGGATGGTGGACGACGCCGAGTTTGTAAAGCGGCGGCATCTATCCCGCGGCCGCCCCAGGAAATATGACCCAACCCCATCACCCACTCCACCCCACCTCTCCGCACAGTAAGCACTACCACTTTTTAGAATTCTGCTGCTGGCTGACGCGACGTTCCTATGCTCGCCGAGACTCTTCGGTGAACAGGACTAAACGTTTGGTCGTTGTCTACATCACCTGTGAGTTGGCGAACCTGCTGCCTTTATATACAAAGTCTTTTTTACTTTATGCTTATTCTCTCTCTCTCTCTCTCGTTTCGATTACTCGTAGATATCGATGACATATAGTACAATGGCCACCCGTCCTGGCGGCTCTTCCTGTCCACGCTGTTCCCTTAGCCAACCGACAAATAACAATTCCTTCCGATTCTCATCTTCTTCTTCATCTTCATCTTATTCCTCTTCTTTTACGGTCTTCTTCCCTCTTCATTAGTGAAATGTCTTCTTCCTCTACCTGCGCCGTTCTTTTCGCCTTCGTTTCTCCTTTCCTCGCCCGGATGAAGCCGTGAGGACAGGTGGTAGTACATAACGTAGCGAATCAAGGCAGCAGGAAGCCTCTCGATGCTGATTACCCGATCCTGAGAGGCAAACCAAAAAATATCAAAGAGAAAATCTAAATCCTGCATCATGCCTGTCAAAAACGAACCATAGAACAGCCCGTGAGCCTAAAACTTCTGTCGCAGTAGTAGAATCCAAGCAAACATAGTCAGCTTGCGCAGCGTAAGAGACTCCGTAGCACAAATTCCCGTAAAGGTCCATCAAGAGTCATCCTAATCGTAACTGGAGCCAAACCGGTCTCTAGCGTAATCTTGATCCCGGCTGTGATTATTGTTATCCGATCCTTACGTGCTTCTACCTACCTCTGCGATTGCCGCACTATCCAAGGCTGTAGTAGCTCTCTCTCTCTCTCTCTCTCTCTCTTTCTCTCTCTCTCTCTATCTCCCCCCCCCCCCTCTCTCTCTCCTCCTCTAGTTGACTGTTAGCTACGATCGCATGGACAAGTAGACACGATCCCGAGCTTCTCTGGACCCTGAGAAAAGTAGCAGTAGCTCGACCTCTGAACCCCTTTGAACACGCTCTGCTTCTACGGTGCTTTTGTCGTGCGTTTTTCTAATTTCGTGTGCGTGCAACTGCGTGCGTGTGCGTGCGTGTGCCTGGGTCACTCGCGAACTAGACCTTCAGTTTATCTTAATTCACGTCTGCGTTCTCCTGCAATACTTGCCATTTGATTTCTCGTTTTCTTTAGTTTCTCGTGCTTGTCCTCGATGTTTTTTTCTTTTGTTTTTCTTTAATGACGATTCAGTCTCTGCAAAAGAATTTTCACTTTTAACGATTTCGTGGATATGTGTGTATGCGGAGTGATTGGTATAATTGGTATAATAAGCGTGGCAGAGCTAATTGCGCATGCGTATATCCATCGATATGTGTGGTCAAAAACGAAATGCGAAACATCGATAATTTCATCTGGAGACTCTGCTGCGTCGTCGCTCCTCAAGGTATCACGAGATACTCTCCTTTTCTCTATATATTATTACACACATATATGTAGAGTGCTAGATGTTACAAATTTTAATTCTCTTTAATAATCTCTATGTACTTATTGATTGTTTCACTCTACACTTCTATCTTCATCCAATTCAATGGGCCTAACTGTCTTCACTCTTTCTCTCCTCCTATCTATCTCTAGTATTTTCCTATTTCTTACGCTTAAGACTACTTCATGAATGGCCATAGGGATCTTTCATCTATTTTATTCATATTGGTAGTACTAGTTCGAATTGTATCGTTGGCGATCGTGTCATCATTCGGATTTCTCGTCTGATAGCGCGAAGACAATCTAACATATAATAGTTTTCTGTCCGAAGTGGCATTGACATTGACCATTCAGGCTTCGCCGTTCACAACGTTCTTACAGTTGACTGTCGCCAACGAGGCCCAAAACTAACAGTTGATGAATTTTCGTTTGAAAATTATCAGCTGCTTAGGGACGATCAGATCTTCTTGGTACACAAATCGGGCCTATCACCTGAGAAGTGCAGGAAGCACTGGTACACTTGACGGACGTCCGGCTCAGCGTACGCGCACTGGTAACCCGTGGCCATTTATAAGTATCTGTGCCGTTTCGATCTTGTGGAAACGGCAGCGTTTTTTTCTCAATCTTTCAATAACTTCCTTTTTTACTTAAACTCGCTCAATCGCTGCCAATCACAGATGTTGAGTACTCGCGAGTCACTGGGTACGTAAGACTTTTTCAAAACTCTTTTTCCTTCTCTTTTATACATCTTTTTAATATTTATATATATATATATGTATTGTTAAATAATCTATTCTCTATTTTCTATTCTCTATTCTCTATTCTTTATTCTCTATTCCCTATTGTCTTCAATTTCTATTTCTCTTTTTTATGTGTATATACCTATATGTCCTTCCGATATACATATATTCATAATATCTATTTATACTAACATACTGTATTTCAACTCGACCGCCCCTCCCCCCACCCTCTCCTCAAGAAAACCTGACCACCGTATACATTAAGAGCGAGAACACGGATTCTTCGTCGAACTCTTTGTTCAGTTCCTTACCCGTCAGCCTGTTTTCCACCTTTCCAGCTCACATTACCTTTCACTCTTCACTCTTCACTTTTCACTGTTGTTCTGCCTTTTTTACGCCCCATCTTGATCCATCAATTCGCATACAAGAATTATTAAGTTGTTTGTTTTCAGGAAAATCACGAAAGTGAATGTTATTAATATTCAAATTGATTAATCTTTATCCGTATCGATTTACTAGGGGTGTCCCGTCCAAGAGCCCCACGCTAACCCACAGTCCAACGATGTACGGGGATGCGCTGAACAGCAACCTCCAGGTAACTATCTTTCACTCGAAACAATTAGTCTGTATCAAGGCCAGGGAACAATACCTGCTAGGATGCTGCGATGGCTGGTAGGGCAAACACCACGCAAGTCAGATATTTCGCAGAGTGTATCGACTTGAGTGGTTTTGCCATCTTATTTGATAAATATGATTGGAGTGTACAATCTTGTGTATCTTGTCACGCACAATTGGCAGTTCACAGGATTAGAACGTGCGAAATTCGGAAGTGACTAATAGCCTAATGCAATTTGAGTATTTCCAGGCTGCGCTCGGTGAGTCGAACATGGGCTTCCTGAACAACTCGATGTGCACCTCGACAGCGACAAGTCCTGACAAGGAGCACGTGATGGCCCACAGCGATCTGATGTAAGTAAAAAGCAGACCTCGCCGCAGCCATATGAAATTGGAAAACCATGAGAAAAAGGAAAATTTGCTTGTGCTCTCAGGTCACCTTTGGATGAACCGGCGGTGCATATAAAGCAAGAGGGTCAGAGTCCCGAGGGAGGCAAGCTGTCCAGACTAATAAAGCGTGAACTCCTGGATGCGCCAACGGAACAGGAGCAGGAGGAGGACCAGGTTGACGAGAGGGATTACCCGGAGAGTCACGGGCATGATTCTGGTCAGGACGAAGATATGGCCGAGGACCTCTCGATGGCACCCGACATCATGACGCCGGATGATCAGATCGAGGCGTAGTAGCGGCGTTCCAGCTGTTAACTAGGTTCTCATCTTCTCGGCTATATGACAGCCATTCGTTGTCGCTAAAAAAGATAAACGATACGACGAAGCATACGGATCCCTTAACCTATTCAAAAGTTTCCCTATCTTATCCCCGTCATACCCCTAAAACTACTACTATAATATATACTACATTACGAACCCCACCAGCTCAGTCACCAAAGAATTATCAGACACCGTCGCCCTGAGAAGTCCTCCCCCCGGAAGATGCCTGACCTCTCACACTCTCACCATATCGAAAGCGCGCTTCCGGACGCAGCCTAAGGAAGACTCTTTGCCAGGAATTCATCGAGGAAAGCTTCGAAACGAAAACTAGATAGCACGAGGGACTTTTTCGAGGAGAGAGAAAACGGCGAGCCAATTGAATTGGCTAGGATACGCCTCGATCCATCAATCCATATCTTTAATCAAGCAATTGCGAACAACGATGTTTATATTCTTTTGGCTTTTCTCTTATTTTCTTTTCTTGTTGTAATGTACATTTCGTCGCGGTGCGAGACACGTCGCGAGAAATTGTCGCGTCCTCAGGGGAGAGTGTCTCGTGGCGACTGAAACCTCTGATAAGAAGAAGCCAATCTTGTGGTGGAAGAGGAGGAGGAAGAGAAAGGCATTTCTCGGCTCCTAGTCGGTAGCCAAAGTGCCGAAGGACACTCTCTCTAGGATTCGTACATAAATATATATATATATATATACACGTATACACACTCGCAAGTACGTAGACCCGCGTATACGTACACGACACTTTGGAGCGTCTAGATACGTTTAGTGGATAAACGAGAAGAGACGGATGCGCACGGGGAGATCCATGATGTAGATAAAGTAGAAGTTATTAAAATGAAAATACGCTAATACATTCGATTGAAATCAGTCTGGCACTTGTTACGGGCCTTCCGTTAATGGAGTCAATGATAAGGATGGAGGCGGGCATTTTGACACGTGTCCTTTCCCGAAGTCTTGAAATCTCGAGATCCGAAAATTTCGCAACGCTTCGGCGACGTGACTGGCCACCGCAAACCCGTTAATCTGTATAGTCTAGTTATTACATTATTAGGTAGTTTCGTATTCATTCGTACGAAGTAACCGAGGTAGAATTTGTATATGAAGCACGAGGTGAGCTTTCCGACGCGAGACTGGGAGCGATAGGGAGCGACAGGGATCGATAATGACGAAAGCAAGGGAAAATTTGTGAGAAGGATAAACAAAATCAAGACGAAGCAACAGCTGGTGACTGCAAAAAAGGATTCACACATGACAGAATTACACGCGCGACTTTATGCTTAAGAGGGTATATATAAGAAGAATAGAAGGAGCGGATGGTACGAACTCTATGAATAAATTAAAGTATTATATATGCATATACATATATATACGTGTATACGTATCAGAATTTAAGGATTAGATGTCGATCCCCCCGTCCACGAACCCCCTAAAATCTTCATCTTCATCTTCAGCCAATAATCACAAGAGGGCGCGAGAAATGCTCGAAAAAATAAGGAAGAACTGCGAAAGGCCCTCGGCCGCAAATAGGCGATCCTACGTCTGGTTAGGAAAGACGCGCAGAGAGGCAGAAGGTGCGAGGGAGTCAGGAAGTAATAAAAATTTCGCAGAATCGCAGGATCCAGAGAAACCGCCAAGGCTGCTCTCGACGGCTGACCTTCCTCGCACGCAAGCACACCGAACGTTAGACAGAGACATGTACCAGGCCAGACCAGCCCTCTATATCTATCTACTAATACTAAAGTAACTAATGGTTATACGACACTATGTGGTCGACGATTACGAGGACGAATACGGAGGACAGTCACGAGGAGAATAAGAATGAGCGCGAGTAAACCGAAGGGGTGGCTGCTCCTTGCCGCAATGCCAAAAGAAGAAAAAAAAGGAAGGAAGGAAGGAAAAAGGGGATCGCGCGAGCCCTGCGTATCTCGGGATGAGTTCGCG
>JARPRH010000079.1:10096-21503 GCA_031763665.1 Calameuta haemorrhoidalis | reverse complement strand
TCCTCATGTAAATGTCAACAAAAATCGTGTTCTCGAAAGTTTAGTGATGTTTACGCATTATATAAACATTTGTCTAAATTTCATGAAAAAGAGATCCATCCTGCGTCGGATGTATTGTGTAAAAAACAGTGTCTGAGTGCTTGGAACGCTCAGTCAATCTTACTTCCTGATCCGCCGCCTCCAAAATCGCGTCCGAAATCAGTAATTGCACGTACTATCACTGGTAATGTCGATAATACCGATCTTACGCCAGAAATGTTTACACAGAACGTAGCTGCGGCCACTGCTTCTTTCGTTGCCAACTTGTACTCGAGACCGTCTATTCCACGCAGTTTTGCCCAAGAAATGGTCACTGCAGTCGAGGGTTTTTTCGAATGTTTCTCCGTTATCGAAACAAAATATAGATCTACCGTGTCAAATATTAACCCGGAAGTGATTTTCATGTTTCAAGTTGCTAAAAACGTTTTCGCGAATTTTACTACTGAGCATGCAACAATGGAGTATTTTAAAAGCGTCAACTGTTTGATAGAACGGAAGAAATTTGCATCGGTGCATCATTTGAAGCAAGACGTACGGACGACGGTAGACGAATGATCGTGACAAATAAAAATTTGTACAGTGTACTAATGGCACACGTATTTCAACGTTTTTTGGAACTGCCGAGTGTATACGATTCAATCGTAGACAATATTCAAGACTATAAGCGAAGTACTGCGATAACCAGTTTTATACAAGGAAGCTTGTGGTGTTCAATCGAGAAAAGATGCCAAGGCACTGTACTACCACTGATCCTATATTACGATGATTTTGAAATCAACAATCCGTTGGCCACTCATCGAGGCGTACATAAGCTCGGAGCAGTCCATTGTTCTATCGGCGGGATACCCGTAAAATACTCTAGTGTTCTCGAAAATATATTTTTGGTACAATTGCATAACAATAAAGATTATTCGGAGTTAGGAAACAAACGGATTTTCTCGCATCTCATAAATCAGATAACAAAACTCCAGGTAGAAGGCATAACTATTACAATTCGAAACGAGATTAAAAAAGTGTACTTCGCTTTGATCTACATCCTAGGAGATAACTTAGGGCTTAATGCTATATTTGGTTTCACGACTGCTTTCAACTCTAACTACTCATGTAGACGCTGCATAGTCGAAAAGAAAGTACAACAAATTCAGACTGCTGAAGACCCTAAAATGTTGCGCACAATAGACAATTATGCGAAAGACGTACTAAACCAAACTAAAGGCGTTAACGAAGAATGTAATTTGCTTATTCGTACTTTGTCTCCGACTTTAAATTTTGCAGGTCTGAGTGTGGATTTGATTTTAAAATTTTTGTACACTCGATGCAGTAATTTTTTTTCGTTTCTAGTAGTGATGTCTATCGGTTTCATACCAATGGTTCGATGCTTACTACTATTGTAAGAGGATAGCAGGTCTGATAAGATGTTTAACCAACAATGGTCACCCTGCAGGCTAAATTGTTTCCACATATTATTTCTTTAGAGTACGACTAAAACGTTCACAGATCGATGCCTTCAAGTTGCTGAATGTCGAGTACATAGCAATACCATGTTTCTGCAATATATTCTTTTTGATTTTTACCGTCCTCGATGCGCAATTACTCTCGAATAAATAGTGCACATTAAATTATCGTAAACAATTTTTTCGATAACGTACAAGGGGTTATTTGACACCTCCTTTGATTTCTACTGTCTCTCTCCAAGGCCAATGCCAATATATCGTAGCGGGACGATAGTGGCGAAGGAGGAACAGGAGGATTATGATGATATCATCTCCGTCGACTCTACACGCTAGTCTGCGGGGCGTGGAAGGAAAAGGGGGAGCCGCCGCGAAATCGCAAATGCAAAATTCGGTAACGTACAAAGGGTTACCGTGTGGCCGACGTCATATTCCAAATCATAGCGTAAAGTAGCTTCCACCAAACCTATAGTTGACAAAGAATAGGTCGATGGTGAAAGACAAGTTATAAAACAATAAACATGCGTTATTTTCGGAAATGAGCAAAAAATGTCGAATAGCTGCGGAGATCGAAAATTACGCCATCTACCATTGTTACGCGAAGTATGTAACTCAGTTGTTCGATAATATCGGGAAAATAATGATTAAGGATAAACATTTTCCGTTAACGAAAATAGTAGCGGTTTACCATCTCAGAAGGTAAATACCAATCGAACCTAGTTCGGATGACGACCGATAGATGTCACCAGGAATGCCAGCCATCTATGGGACTCAGGTGGAACTAACCGATAATTGCAATAATTATCCATTGTTATTAACATTAGCCAGTACCAACTGAGCCAGGTCGTCGAATAGAATTATCAAATACCGAGTCAATAGCTATAAATAAATAATTGCGGGAAATATTCGACGACTAAAAAAATGTTGTGTATGCTGCACCACAGCATAGAGGTCCGCATCGGCAGGCGCCATGTGGCGATGTAGTATAGCGTTATGTAAGTTAGCATTAAATAATTAAATGTTAACGTAGGAATTACGTGGTCAAATAATTATTATAATAATTGGCGTATGTGACTTGAAGCTATTGTAATGACCGCCAAAAGTGAAAAATAAGGTTAAGTAACTGTAATCGAAAATTATTTAGATAAGTTACTAAAACCGATAAAATGTAACTTTATAGCTTTAAAGTAATCGTAAGGAAAAATGTACGATTATTCACTACTATGTTAACTTGTCGCACATATTTGTAATGACAAACAGATAACCCTAGTCCCATCCTTAGGATAAGATTTGGTATCGAAAAAATTATAAATTAAGACCACTGTACGTTTATTATAAATTATAGTTACTACCGAGATTATGAACCATTTGTCAATGTTAGTTCGCGTGAATAAATGGTTAATGTTTATTATGCGCGAGAATTTTAGACTTACGCAATTTGTAAATAATTAAGCGATAATATGGCTATCTTGTGATTGTTACCACTGTGTGTCATGTTATGTTATGTGTGTGTTTGATAGTCATGTTAGTGCGTTCTTTTAATAAATTATATGTAATGTTAAGTAAAAATTGCGTAAGGCCGTTATGGTAGGGGAAGCCCCTATAAAAGGAGCCGCACCGCCGCCATTAAGGAGAAGTCTGATTGTTTTCGCGAGGGACCACGTTGAGCGTCGTAAACGGGGAGTACTCAATTACGTCTGATGTAAAATTTCTGAAATCTGCCTTAAAACCCCTGACATCTGACGCAACATTCCTGAAATCTGCCATAAAACGCCTGAAGCCTGACGTAAAACTAGGGCCCCCTTCCGATGACGTCGAGTCAAAGGGGGTCAGCGACGACGTCGACTCATGCGCGTGCACCCTCTTTCTCTCTCGCTCTCCCTCTATCAACATCTCACTCACTCACTCACTCACTCCGGAGACGTCGATAAGCAGAAATCTTCCAAAACGGGGCCTCACGCGTCGGTAAGCAGAAATCTTTCATAGCGGGCCCCCATCGCCTTAATTTATCATTCATAGGGGGCGCCAATATCTTGTAATTGAATTATTATTTATTGAACATTAAGTAGCAACTGTATAACAAATTAGAGAGCATCAGCTCGTTTAAGGAAGCATCCGCTCTAGATTTAACAAACGCTAATTTTAGATAAACGCATTCTAAATAAATTTAACAAAAAGAAACGCTAATTACGCACGCACGCTAAAGGATACGATACGCACGCTAAATGATATGATACGCACGCGGAAATGTTACAACCTTTATCGCCGTTTTCATTCGAGTGGATCAGGTGTCGTCGAGAAGTTCGGATGATGTCGCGCCTCGTGCCGCCCAGTTATATGTGGATATAATCTCGTTCAAATCGCCAAATGGTTGTTGTAGATACAATATGATGGCCCATAAGCCTAAGAGAGTGGCGGAAATACAGCGCTGATAAATTATCGCTCTAAATAAAAATCGCTATGTTTTTAGCTATAAATACCTGTTGTGTCTTCGCTCGGAGTTGACAGGCAAATGGAAAGAGATAACGTATTCCCTTTGTGAGTTTAGCAAAGTTTCGCGATAAGTGGGGGGCGCAATTACAATTAACGCGCTACAATCTCTAACTTAGCACGGACGCGAACCTTCCTTCACTTCGGAGTGTCGGTAAATGTCGGTGCAGGAATCTTTATCCAGAACTCTCCTTGTATATCTACTCACGCGGATGAATACGACAATAATATAAATGTGGATGGTAATATTCATTTTCCTATCATTAAGCTTGTTATAATAGTGATAACATATGATTGAATTCAAACTATTGTATTTATTGTAGAAGAAAACCAATTGCAGGTGTCTCACCCCGAAGAGTTTGATGAGGTTAAAATTACCGTAGCCTCGAAAATAGACTTAATGGATATTCAACTTATTGAAGAGCAGGCAGACGATTTTCAAGAAGAGCTACAATCATCAGGTGGTCCAAAAGAACTACTTACAGTTGATTTTCCAGATCAAAGATATATAAAAAATACGGAAATTGAGAAACTACGAGCTTGGGCTTCTGAGTTCAATATTACTTGTTCTGCGTTAGATAAATTATTAAACATTTTACGCAAAAATGTTCTTCCCGATTTGCCAATATCTTGAAAAACACTATTTCGCATAGCATTAGCGGATTATGAAATTCATGAAATGGAAGATTCATCTCCTAAGGGAACTCCTAGTGAGTTCGTATACTCAGAAATCGCAAAAGGTCTTGAGTCCTGCATTAATATCAATTTTCACAAAGGTGATATTGAGTTAATTATAAATATAGACGGATTGCCTTTGGCAAAATCAAAAGGTACATTTTTCTGGCCAATTCTGTGCAAAGTGCACTATATGTATTCCTGATATATACTGTTACGTCTCGGCCCTCTTGCATACATCATTCAGCCACCAATACAAATACACTACATATGCCAATATCTTTACGTCAGTCAATTAATTGTTAACATAATTAATCTTATTGATTTATACTTATATAATTACGTTTATATTTTGAGTTATATTCCGCTATAGAATTAGAATCCTTAATTTACGAATATCATTATCATTTATATGATCGGAGAAGGCAAGTCCGAAGGATTCTTACACTGCATACCCAAGGGCAACGTACCTTTTGAGACCTTTCACGTCGATCATGTAGGACCCATAGATAAAACGCATCTGATAAAACGACACATTTTGGTAGTTGTAGACGCTTTCACAAAATTTACGAAATTGTACGCGACGAAGACGACGGCGTCGAAAGAAGCGGTAGAGAATTTGAGATATCATTTTTCAAATTATAGCCGTCCCCATACGATAGTTACCGATAGAGGAAGCAGTTTCACCTCAAGTGAGTTTCAAGAATTTCTCAAAGACAATAACGTACGTCACGTGCTGGTGGCTACGGGATCCCCAGAAGCAAATGGGCAGGTCGAACGCGTAAATCGGGTGTTAAGTCCACTCCTGGCCAAAGTAGTCGACAATCCTTCTGGAAAGTATTGGTATAAGGTGTTAACAGAGGCTGAATTTGCAATGAATAATACGAAAAACAAGTCCACCGGCGATACACCCAGTCGATTACTATTCGGGGTGCCTCAACGAGGTCCAAATATCAATGGAGTAAAAGAGTACTTAGAGGACAGCGATCCACCAGTTGAGCGTGATCTCGAATCAATTCGCTCGAAAGCAGAAAAAAATATTCAGAAAAGTCAAGAATATAATCAGCGTTACTTCAATCAGAGCAGAAAAGCGCGGCGACAATACAAAGAGGGCGATTACGTTGGAATAAGAAACTTTGACAGTACACCGGGAGCACCGAAGAAACTTATTCCCGAATTTAAAGGCCCCTACGAAATAGCTAAAGTCCTCAGTAACGACCGGTATATAGTTAGAGATGTAGAGAATTCCCAATCATCGCGACGTCCTTATGAAGGAACGTGGGAAGCTGCCAACATCAGACCCTGGCGAGACGGAGCAACCATTCTTACTTAGAAATAAGAATTAGGATTAAAACATAGTATATAAGCAACATTTTTGTTATCATCGATTTAACAACTGTGTCCGAGGCCGGACAATAGCTCAGGAAGGCCGAACTGTGAGGCGATTTTCATATTTGTAGTGCGCGCCGTGGCGCGAGGAACGTCGGTGCGCGTGGGCGATTGCAGCGCCAAGCTGCGCGTAGGCGATTGCAGCGCCAAGCTACGCGTGGCGGGGGAAAAACTGGAGGGAGTCAGTCCCCAAAATTTGGTCGAAAGAAGCGAGCGTCCGGTCACGGCTAAACTTTGTTATAAATAATAAAAGATCACACTCCTAAGTCGAGTTGTTATTTCAGCACGTGGAAAAACCTTACAAATTCAGAAGTGGGATTCAAACACGCGAGTGATTGAGAGAAAACTTAAGAAAACATTACGAAAATTGCGTCAGCTTCGGCGTCGTACCGGTAACCGTCTTTCCGTTGTCTCGTAGTACCGGGCACGCGCGAAGAAGCACGCGCCATTGTTCTAGAAGACGCACTAGCTGTTGGCGAGTATTGCGAACGGATTTAAGAATAGTGTGTGACATTCGAGACAATCGTGTACGACGTTGTCCGATCCGAGGGCGTTTATGGAAACAGTTGTGAGGTGAATGAAACTCGAAGGTTCGAACTGTTGGAAATCCGGTATCTAGAACATTCGAGACTCGTGAAAATATACTGTTGCTCATCGCGAACATTGTTGTGCTATGGATCCGAAGAAAATTACAGTGTCTCAGTATAAAGCCGAGCTAAAGCGACGAGGCTTGTCGACTGGTGGCTCGAAGAAAGATTTCGTCGCTCGTTTGGATGAAGCCGATCCAAGCGGCGAATGGCTAGAACACATAGCGCGTGCAGAAGTCTTCGGGCCTGGAACAGACGACGAGGGAGCCGTCGGAGGAGATGACGGCAGCGAAGACAGGGAAGACGATTTGCCCGACGAATCGGTAGTGCGTCGTTATCGCGACATGACACTTCGGATTGAACAGCGTGAAAACGATCTTTTGAGAAGAGAGTTGGAACTCGCTCGGCGAGAGATCGAATTATTGCGACGACAGACGCCGCCGCTGGAACAAGAGACATACAGAAGAGAAAATATCACAGCCATGCTGGAATTAGTGGGATTTTTCGATGGAAGCGCCGGCACGTTTCGAAAATGGGAACAGCAAGTTCGGCAACTCTGTGCGACTTATCACCTCAACGACGATCGAGCGAAATTACTCGTCAGTAACAAGTTGAGAGGAAAAGCAAAAAATTGGTTTCAGGCCGAGAACACAATCGCCATGAGTCTCGACCAAGTTATGGACGGCTTTAGAGGTATGTACGATCATCGTCCGATACGGGTCGCGCTGAGAAAGAACTTTGAAGCCCGAGAGTGGAAAACATCCGAGAGTTTTGCCGATTACTATCACGACAAAATTATTCTGGCAAAAGACGTCCCTATCGACGAGGAAGAATTGATCGATTATTTGATTGATGGTATACCGAGTGATCATCTACAAGATTTGGCAAGAATGAAAGAGTTCGAGACGAAGGAACATATGTTGCGAGTTTTCGAAAAAGTATCGCTACGGCCGACGGTAAAATTAAATCCGAAACGCGATTCACGGTTGGCGGGCAAGTACGATACGAAATCCGTCGATGTACAAAAAAGCGATGAGAAGAAAGAAGAGAAGCAGACGAAGACCGACGAGGGAAGATCGAAGCCGAAAAGTCCGCGTTGTTATAACTGTAACAAATTGGGACATTTGGCGACTGATTGTCGACAACCGAAACGTGAAAGGGGATCATGCTTCAAATGTGGCGAGATGGGCCACGTAGCAAAGGATTGCCCTACCAAATCTCCACCGACGAAGCAAGTTACTGCGATCGAAGAAGCGGAAGATGAAGTCTGCACCGTGTCGGGAGGCACTGCGGAAGAAGAAACTTTTTACAGAGACATCGATTATCAGATAAGTCGTTCCAATTCTGGCTATAAAATTAGGTTGAATACGTTGATGGATACCGGAAGTAAGATCAGTTTCGTAAAGGAAAGTCTCGTTCCAAAGGAGACCGTGGAATCAATTATAGAACCATCGGAAAATTATCACGGCATCAATGGTTCTCCGTTGCGCATTGTCGGAGTTGTACGGTTGAACATCGCTATTGATAAGGAAACCATAAACGATCTTCTCGTATTGGTTGTTCCGGATTCGACTATGGTAACCCCAATAGTATTGGGTCGGGATGTGATGAAACAGTTCGGTCTGGGGTTGAGAAAATTAGAAGCTCAAGCTGTAGACGACATCATGAATATAGATATCGCCGATCCACGGGATAGAATATCAGACACTCTTATCATTAATACTGAAGTACCGACGGAAGTGCAAGCTAATTTGCGAGAAATCTTTAAAACTGAATACGTCGAGCCCGCGAGACCGAGTAGGCCGAAAGTCGACATGGAGTTAAAACTGAATCTCACAGACGGGAAAACTTTTCATTTTAATCCGCGTCGATTGTCCGTTATCGAGAAAGGAGAATTAAGGAAGATACTCGATAACCTCCTTAAGAGAAACATAATTCAGCCCAGTAAATCCGAGTATGTCTCTCCGATCATTCTGGTAAAGAAGAAGAATGGTGAGTTTCGCCTCTGCGTCGACTATCGGGTTCTAAATAAAGTCCTGCGCAGAGACAACTATCCGCTTCCCTTAATAGAGGATCAAATCGATGTACTCAGAGATAAAAAATACTTCAGTATCCTCGACTTAAAAGACGGGTTTTTCCATATTCGAGTCGCGGATGAGTCCGTGAAGTATACTGCATTTACGACACCATTCGGAGTATTCGAGTATTTACAAATGCCGTTTGGGTTGAAAGTGGGACCAGCAAGGTTTCAGAGATTTGTAAACGAAGCTTTAGCTGATTTAATTAGAACCGGGGACATTGTGGTATATATGGACGATGTATTGGTCGCAACCGTCACGTTGGAACACCACATTAGGGTTTTGAGGCTATTGTTTAAATGTCTGGTCGAGAATCTGTTGGAGCTCCGTATAGACAAATGCAAATTCTTATGCACACAAATAGATTTTTTGGGTTACCGTATTTCCGAGAACGGAATTCAGCCTAATAAGTCGGGAGTTGAGACCGTCGAGAAATACCCGATTCCTCAAAACGTGAAGAGCCTGCAGTGTTTTCTAGGGATGACTTCTTACTTTCGAAAATTCATTGAGGGTTTTTCAGTTGTAGCAAAACCGCTATATGAATTGCTTCGCAAAAACGTAGAGTTCAAATTCGGAGGAGAACAGCTAAAAGCATTTCAAGAATTAAAACAAAAACTGCAGGAGGCACCTGTATTGAGTATATACAGCCCTCACGATGAGACGGAACTCCATACGGACGCCAGTTCACATGGTTTCGGTGCCGCGCTTATGCAAAGGAAGAAAGACATGAAGTTTCATCCGATATTTTATTTTTCCAAAAGAACGACCGATACTGAAAGCCGTTACCACAGTTTCGAGTTGGAAACTCTAGCAGTTATTTACGCATTGCGCCGTTTTCGCGTCTATCTCCACGGTATTAAATTCAAAATTGTCACAGATTGCGCGTCACTGCGGATGACATTGGATAAGAAGGAAATAAGTCCACGAATCGAACGCTGGGCAATCGAGCTTATGGAATATGACTACGTTTTGGAGCATAGAGCCGGTAGTAAGATGCAGCATGTTGATGCTCTCAGCCGCGCCGCGACTATCCTGGTAATTGAGGATAATCCACTTGAACTAGAGTTAGCGATCAGTCAGAACCGCGACCCCAAAATACAAAAACTTCGCAAGAAACTTGAGATGATGCAAGACAAACAATACGAGATGCGAAATGGACTTGTATACAAAAAGAAAGGTACCGATTTGAGATTTTTTGTACCGGAGAAAATGGAAGGTCATGTACTACGAAAATACCATGACGAACTAGGGCATTTTGGACCAGAGAAGACGTGGGCTGCAATTGACCAAACCTATTGGTTTCCGCAGATGCGCGGAAAGATTAAGGACCACATCCGAAATTGCTTGAAGTGTATTTCGTTCCAACCACGTACCGGCAAGTCCGAAGGATTCTTACACTGCATACCCAAGGGCAACGTACCTTTTGAGACCTTTCATGTCGATCATGTAGGACCCATGGATAAAACGCATCTGATAAAACGACACATTTTGGTAGTTGTAGACGCTTTCACAAAATTTACGAAATTGTACGCGACGAAGACGACGGCGTCGAAAGAAGCGGTAGAGAATTTGAGATATCATTTTTCAAATTATAGCCGTCCCCATACGATAGTTACCGATAGAGGAAGCAGTTTCACCTCAAGTGAGTTTCAAGAATTTCTCAAAGACAATAACGTACGTCACGTGCTGGTGGCTACGGGATCCCCAGAAGCAAATGGGCAGGTCGAACGCGTAAATCGGGTGTTAAGTCCACTCCTGGCCAAAGTAGTCGACAATCCTTCTGGAAAGTATTGGTATAAGGTGTTAACAGAGGCTGAATTTGCAATGAATAATACGAAAAACAAGTCCACCGGCGATACACCCAGTCGATTACTATTCGGGGTGCCTCAACGAGGTCCAAATATCAATGGAGTAAAAGAGTACTTAGAGGACAGCGATCCACCAGTTGAGCGTGATCTCGAATCAATTCGCTCGAAAGCAGAAAAAAATATTCAGAAAAGTCAAGAATATAATCAGCGTTACTTCAATCAGAGCAGAAAAGCGCGGCGACAATACAAAGAGGGCGATTACGTTGGAATAAGAAACTTTGACAGTACACCGGGAGCACCGAAGAAACTTATTCCCGAATTTAAAGGCCCCTACGAAATAGCTAAAGTCCTCAGTAACGACCGGTATATAGTTAGAGATGTAGAGAATTCCCAATCATCGCGACGTCCTTATGAAGGAACGTGGGAAGCTGCCAACATCAGACCCTGGCAAGACGGAGCAACCATTCTTACTTAGAAATAAGAATTAGGATTAAAACATAGTATAGAAGCAATACTTTTGTTATCATCGATTTAATAACTGGGTCCGAGGCCGGACAATAGATCAGGAAAGGCCGAACTGTGAGGCGATTTTCAAATTTGTGGTGCGCGCCGTGGTGTGAGGGACGTTCGGTGCGCGAGGCGACTGCAGCGCCGAGCTGCGTATGGCGGAGGAAACGGGAGGTAGTCAGTCCCAAATGGGAGAAGGAGACGAACGTCCGGCCACGACTTTGTTTGTGAGAAATAATAAAGGTTCACACTCTTTAAGCCGAGTTGTCATTTTATTACGCGAAAACCCTTACATATTCTTTTTTAATATATACAGGGTGTTCGTTATGAAACGCACTGTAGTAACACCGTTGCATTCCTTGTCGAATTCTGAAGAATACGTA
>JARPRH010000075.1:114789-126766 GCA_031763665.1 Calameuta haemorrhoidalis | reverse complement strand
ATTCTCATATAACCGGTGTCGAGATTTATTGCGAAGCTATTAAAGCCCATGAATGTTCTCCCAGTCGAAATATTTGCGCGGCAATGCCGAAGGTATTTAAACCGATTTATGGGCTTGTTAATACGGCGGTAATTATTTTCATTATTTAAAATCATTGTCAACCGTCTTCTTTTGTTTAAAAAATTTTCGTAGAAAACAAATTTTTCTACTATTAATTTACCTAATTGGTCGTTCATCTTATTTTCGTTATCTTCTGGTAGATATTTTCCGAGTCGTAGTAAAGCTCTCGGGGGAATCTCCGTTTATTGCAATAGAGCGCGCAGACGTTCCTTATCGGGACTTCTCCTCTTTGCCGTTCATTAATTATTCATAAATTTTCTTTATCTAAAGAACTTATCTCACGATACGTGATTACTTTACGTGAAATTCGGTTAAATTGATCCAGCATACGTAATTCTTCGAGACAATGACGCTTTCGGTGACCTTTACTTTTGAATCGATTTTGAAGAACTTTCGTAGCAGACCATTAGGCTTCACATCTGCTTACATTTGATATGCCTATACGTGATAAGTGCGAAAACAGTCGCGTGCACGATACAATTTCACAATCAATTTGTCCATAGCCCAAAAATAGCTGACAGTAGCGTACACTTTGATAAGAGGCCGTTCTTTTTATAAAATATTTTCCCCCTTTTTCTACGATACAATAGGGATTCCCTGTTATTGTGTCCCTGGCAGCGATAGCTCCAGTCAATTCATCAAGATAACGATTTTCGTTGTAAAACAGAAAAAAGCCCAAGTCAGCTTAGCCCAGAGAGTGCGAGTGTCGAAAAATTATCAGGACGCCGACGTCCCCGAAGAGGACGCCTGAATGAGCTGGCGGGACGAGTCGAAGTTATTTTCAAAACTGGCTTCCCGTCGTATATCAATTGGCAGTAGCGTACATTAGTTTTAATTAGTTCTTAGAGGTAGTGAGCCAGGTTCTGGCGAAATTGAACATTTCAGAATCACTTTTTGATTTGGCAAACCCATACAGATGCAAAATCGGCCCGTTTCATTCGGCTACCTCGTGGCTACGTGAACGAGAAAAGTTTTGTCTTAATTTCCTGCCAACAATTTTCTTCTTTCCTTACCTAGAGGTTTTAAACGGTTTCCTAATTCCGGTTGAAGTGCCCTGTAGTGCGTCATTCGGAAATGGCAGAGACCCGGTATAGTTTTAAAGATATAGAATACTGTATTTGTATTGAGAAATAATATTTACCGACATCTTGAAAATATCTCTAAGCCGTATCTCATTTCCAGTGGATGATGTAGATCCATCATCGAGGTCGTCACTGGGTGTAATTAGGTCCTGCAGGATATACAATTATTTTATCACTCGTTGTGCCGAGTAAAAAAGTATCTAATTGTAAGTTGGCACGGGTAATATTTACTGTGCTTTAGAGGTTATGTCGTCACGCAGTTTACGATATACAACGCTCGCGCGTTATGTACTGAAGTGCATATATACATACATATATTGTAGTATACTGTAATATGTATACTATAGTGTATACCCACGACAATGCTGGCCGAAGGGGAAACAGCTGTTTTGACGCTGGCTGATCAAACGAAAAATTTCACGAGTGTTACGCCGAAGGTACCTTATGTTTGACTTGGCAGCTAGTTAGCATTTAGTGTCCATTGTCGCTCGGAGAATATTTTCGACAAGTTTTCGTTCCCTTTCGACGTACGTTTCTCATCCATTCGTTCTCCATCGAAATTTGCTTTTTCAAGTCCGACTTATGCCCGTGTCCACCGATGTGGTTTAGGCCTAGTTCATTTTTTTTTAATTATAGTTTTAAGATAGGGTAATCAGAGTTTTAACTTCGATTAACCTCGGAGGAAACGGACATTAGTAATTCGCATAACGCATCCAACGTGCTTGTTTATCCTCGTCGAACCGTCGTATTTAATTCACACACGGAAAAATCCTTGGCCATCACTTCTATAGCCTGATGTACCTAAGTGCCTACTGAACCTGGGTTTCATTTTTATCCCCAAATTCGTCAGACCGTTTCGAAATCAATGAAAGAAACGGTGCCCCATACTCTATATCTAGTCTGGCAGATCCCCCTAACCGCCATTTGCATATTGTACATACGTCACTGTGGAATTTAGTAAATTCCAGGAAATATTTCTCATCCGATTCTCTCTGCTTTCCTTCTACAGCTACGCACAGCAATGCATATCATTCCGTGTGTGAATATTCCTATGGAATTAACGTCCGCTTGTACATTTTCATTGTTTGAATCATACACTAATTGTTAACTATATAAAACAACAGACCGTATCTGGACTGTTCGTGTTTACAAATATTTTTGCTAAATCTTGATTTTGATCGTATGTAGCAATTTACTTTTCTTTCCTGGCGGTATTACGATATTTAAATATCCTTTCCAGTAACTTTAGTTTACTTAGCATCCCTTCAGATGTCACTACCTCCGCGTACACGTAGGCGCACGGTAGAGCCTTTTGTTTTTGTTTCACCTGCTCTCCGTCCCTTTGAAAATTGGCGCAATCGTCGTCGTCACTGTCTAATCGCCTTTACGTCGACCAGGCTAACCTCTTGCCAAGAAGAAGCGTGAACCGAGCTTGAAACTACGTATTTCATCACGATCAACGATCATTCTGTTTACTCGGTGAGTGGCTCGGTTGTGTGTGTTGCTAAGAACTCGAAGAAAAATTCTGCGAAACAGTGAGACTCGCGACTTTCTTTGGAAAATTGCCATCATTGTTCCCTGGGGCTATTATGAGCCAAGATAATATTTACCTGACAGTAACAATCGGCTGTTTGCACAGTGAAAATATTCAGCAGGTACTTTTCATTTTATATTTATAATTCCCAACGGCGCTCGACTTCACATTGTCTCATTGTTCCTATTAACGTTCGAAAAAATTTTATAGCGTGTCTCTGTATTTACATTGACAAACCGTTATATCTATATATTTTTTATCTTCAATCTAAATTGATTTCTGCATTTGCGATTGTGTCTATAGATTTTGTTTATTAGTTACGAGTCAATGGAAGCCAGCGATATTTCAATTTCTATGTATTAATGTACGTGATATAGCGCGACATTTGATTTACGTATTTCGTGTCATTGTTGTTCGCCAAAATTATTTCAAAATGGCCGAGTGTACGGAAAGCGCGAGGCTATCGGGTCGTTGTGGATTATTTTTCATTCGGTTTCGCGATAGTTTACGGTGCTGACTTCACAATGGTGAATGTTTCCGAGACATGAACGGCGCGAGTCTGGTAAATTTAACTTTGCGGATACACGCCGAGGACGTAGGAGAGTCCGTACCAGGGACTTTGCAGCAGTGTGCCGATTGATCTGATCGATATCGATTGATTTTTAATTGATAAGGGTATGTAGGCGTCCGCTTACCTTTCTGTCGGAGATTGTTCCAGCATCTTTCACGATCTCTTTTTTTTGCGTTTGTATTTTACCGTTACTTGAGTTTCGTGTGATATCTCACGATTTCAACTCTTTCATAGGTTCGCACTTGATTATATTAAAGTTTCGATTTTCTAAAAGCTCGCGGAGAATACAAATAAAAGATATAAGTAAATCCATAAATAACGATTTACCTCTCCGACACCATATTTCCTGTTTTCATCTTATTTTTATTCACGCACGATCGCAAGCTTTTCCCAACGTGACTTTCGCGCCAGTCAAAATATGTCGCAATTCACAACATACGGCCGAGTCTTCATTGGCTAGTCGTAAACGAACTCTAAAGTAAACTGAAACGAAAGAAACAAGAGTCCAGAATGATTTACAGAGGAAGTTCCGGGTTCCTAGGTATTGTCTTGCTCTTGAACGGATTTAGCCGAAAGGTTACTCGTCTTACCGCAACAACCTGGATAGCGTTCCAGTCGACTTATGAACCAATAACGTTATTGGATGGATCGAGCATAACCTATAAATATAAATACCATTGTGTGTGCACACCTATATAGAAAAATAATCGGAGAAAAGCTTCAATTGATACGAATGCAGACAACACGACCTTGATTTATAACCATTTTAAAGCTTAATCCACAATATAAAATAGACATAGAGCTTTTTCGTGTAATAATACATAGGCGACAATAAATAGAAGCTTTCCAGCGTCTAATACTGTCGTTTCGTTCTGGGCCACTCGACCCGAATTACTTCAGCCGCATTCATTGTCGCAACCTCGTGCTTTTGCAAGCTCACACGTTTGCACCTGCATTAGGTATACCATGTGTATATTGCCAGCCATGTGCTTCTATCTAGAATACCACACCGGGGAATGTAATCTATTGGGCAGTACGGAGGAGGGTGCTTTAATTTTATATGAAATGAAAGTAGGAAAGCTCCATATGAAGAATACCTGTATTTTATATAAAGTAAGAAAAGCTGTGTTACTATTCTGTGTGTATATATATATATATATTGTTGCAGGCCTCTTAATTTTTTTTTACGTAATAACTTCGACTACCTAATAAGCTCCAGGGGTGAAAATGCAATTTGAGAAAATTTTATTATAAATTTAATTTACTCTGTCATATCTATGTTTTATTGTATTAGATTTTTCAAAAAAAAAAATTTGAAAAATTAAGTGTAACTTTACTACCTGCACCTGCAGATACCCGCACGAGTACTGAAGATCGAACGACCATTGGAAACCGGCCAATCTTTTCTATCGTAAAATCTTGGCTACGATCGGAAGTAATTTCAACGGCGATGTCGAGCATCTCGATTTCATTTAGTTCCAATCTCATCGAATCCTTCGTTTTATTTCTCTTGTGATAATTACTGGAGTCCTCTGCGGAAAGTTTTAACCCTTACCCTTTCATCTCCCTCGAGTGTCATTCATCTCGAGGCATCCCTCGGGCTTCTCTGCGGGCACTAGAAACGTTCTCGAAACTAGAATAAAATCCATTGGCTCTTGCGGGTTGGGTCAAGACTTTTCTACTTTTTTTGTTTGCCCTCGAGAACAGACGGCATCTGCTTACAGATATAAATATAATTTGTGGACTTGACAAAAATTTGTTCAGTTAAAGTTATTTTTGAAATTTTCTTTTTCCCTCCTTACAATATCCTATCTGTACTTGATTGAAGGATCCTTCGAGGCGAAGCTACTAGCGTTATTTATTTGAATGTCGATGAACTGAATGGGGCACTCTAATTGCTTTCAATTTCAGACAATCGGGAATATGAAAGAATCCACGCTAAAATGTCGAAGTATATTTCATAGCGGTTCGCTGAATTGAAAATTATTTATCTTAACTTAAAGGGGGATTCCCCTACCTACGTGCTGCTGGCATGTCAATGTAAAACCTGTTGCGGACGTTTCCTCGCGAATCGAAAGGAACAGCTAAACGAATCGACTAATGAGGTATTCACGTCCCTTTCTGTACTAAGTAGGAGAATAGGTAAGGGTAGGTACTTCCTTATTATCATGGTCGAGTATCTGTAAATGGGTGACAAGACAATTGCGTATCTGGTCTTTTGTCTGTTGAAAACTGAAAAGACGCGATAACGTCATTGTATTGAAGCTGCTCGATAACGGTACCGATTCTCGAAGCGTCAGGAACATCTGCTCTGAAACTGATTTGAAACTAGACTATAGATATTTTCAAAAATTCAAATATATTTTTTTGAAGTTCCCGCTTATATTCTATATCCTGTTTCGCATAAGAGAGTGATCGACTGTTCAAATTTTTGTAAGTCTCGACAATGATTTTTATAGGCCTCCTAGTTACCCTAAAATCTCCAACAGTCTCCTACCAGTCCCCGAACCAGTTACCAAGGCAATTTATTGGAGCCCGTAAATCACGTCCCAATATCTACTCGCTGGAAGTTCCAGTTTCAACGCAAGTCGCTTACTTATGAACTCTCATAGGCGTTGCTGCAATAATGACTAATAACATCAAAATTATTATCCCAATAAAACGCAAGGCTGTATAACAGTTAGTAAACGCATCCTAATCGTACATAAAGACCAAAGCTAGAACGAAAATAGATCTTACTTGACTACGTTAATAAATTCATTCCCAAGCCGAGATCATCCAGTCCAGACTGCGATCAAACTCTGATCATGATTGATCCTGGACCTTTTCCGCATCTGCTTCTCTGATCAAGCACATTGTATACATCATATATACATACATATACGTATAGTATAAAAGCATATTTCCTAAACAATTTACTCTTAACATTCTCCCAAGAAGGATGCTGATTAAGACCTTTTGGGAACGAGCAACCTTGATAGATTTTCAACCCGATAGATTCACATTAATTTTCTGAAACTCCCTGTAGATTTCACAACCAATTCGGATAACTCAAATCAGAGCTTCGTCAGCATTAATCTTGATGTACAGAGTTGGATTTTAATTATTATAGATCTTATCAATTTTTTACTACATAACTTATCTACATGCATATTTATCACTAACTTTGGGTTATCATCACCGTGAAGGTATGTCACATTTCCAATTCTGCCAACGTCGCAATCCTTATCATAGATCTTATCCCAGGACGTCTTCTTCGTGATTATTTGTTCTCTGTACGGCACGTCGGATATCGTCGTAGTGACGAATGCGCATAATTTCCCACGTGAACGTTAGCCTACACATATGTATGCATCCAGTGGCACAAAAGTTTTTAGGTCGTCTATTGTTAGCTTCTGCGACAATTGTCTCTCGACTTTTATGAATTTCTGTGTGATATTTTTTACTTTGTAACCGATGTACTTTTCTTTCTTTTCTTTAATTCTTTTACCAACGACGACGTTACGTTCAATCATCGCGCCGCCTCCATCTGTAAAAGGAAAAGAAATATTAATTCACACTTTTATGAGACGACCTTGTCGTCGCTTTCTTTGGAAGCCCCACTGTCCCTGCTACTGGGATTTAACGAGCTTAGTCTAATTCCTATAAATCGGTATGTTTACATCGTTATAGAGCTGACTGTCTAGTTTAAGTCTGGTTTACACAGGAGAACATTCGAGAGTTGTGGATAATTCCATTAACTGGGACGAACAGATGGATGAATTTATGTCGAACGAATGAATATTACGAATGGAGAATGTTCAAAAGCGTAATCTGTCTTCTGCATTGTATTGCTGGTAGAAATTTGGAAAAAAAATTTTTACACTCATAAATTCAAAAATTTTATTTAATGTAAGAAAAAAGGGGGATTCCAGTTATTTTCTTCTTTTTTTTTTTCATAAAATTTATCTGACACTGAGAATCACAACTGTTTCCAATGCTCCTCGTTATCCTGGTACTAGCTGTTAATTTTCGTTACGTCGTGTAATCGGGTCATTAGGGGGATCAAACGAGTAGAAGTTTATTTATTTTCATTATCCTTAGAATATATGTATATATATATATATATTACATTATATACATATACATATGGACGACTCATCGTCTCTGTCCGTACAGAAATACAGAAATACAAAAATAACATCGAGCGCCTCTGCAAGCCGACGGGCTAATCAGGAATCGTCTTAATGGGTCCGGAAACGTTTTATCGCGACCGTACCTAAAGATCCAATGAGCATTAAGAGCGTGATAAAAGCAACTATGAATCATAGGTACATAGTTTCACTTCATAGGTATAAGAGCGAGAGGGAAGAACGAAGTGGAAGGAAAAGTGATCATCTAGGGAAATAATTTCGAAGACGTGTAAAAGGCGGGGAAAGAGAAAAAATCTGAATGAATCACCCAGTGAGATGCAAAGTCAATGAAAACCGATCGCTGGTCGTGTATCTGGACGATTCGTAAATCGACGTGGAATCAGAATGAAATAACAAGTGTTGAAAAACGATAAACAATCTATACAAATTACACCTGCTGTGACACTGTACTCTAATAATAATAATCACAATATCTATTGCGATGCCATTGATAACAACGTCTGACGGCTGATAATGAAAACTTGATAATTTCGGAAAATTGATGTAACTCATTGACGAAGTGGATCGACGGGAAATTGAATAACGGAGAATGGCGGGAATTTTAAATCGAGTTAACATTTTCTGAGTGATATAGCATAACCTATAGTTATAGTGGAGTGTAATTAGTAGGGGTTGATTACGTTCTTATCTTATATATATATATACACACCCATTCATCCCCTATCGCCTTCGCTAAGTTTATACCTGTTGCTTCTGTGTAATAGGAAAATAAAAAGGTGCCGCGAAGGAATATTTGTTGGGTTAATAAAGCTCGGAAGGTGGGTTGGGACGTGAAGAATATTAATAATAAACGTGGATTAAATCGTGGGTTCAGAATATAGCGTTGCGGAAATTCGATTGTTGGTGGTTGAAAAATAATAAATGAGACCAGCGCAGCGGCGCTGTACATCGTGACGCTTGTTGGTTGGCTATTGATTTCGGCGTCGTTTGGCAAAATTATAAACCTGTTGCTTTTCCTTTGGAGAAACGTAAACGCGCCTTGCGACATTAGATTTTGCAATTCGTATGGAACAGGGTTGATATAGACGTTACTTTGGCAATACAGGTCGTTTGAAAACGTGACGTGATATATTTTTAATTTAGGTTATGATTGTCTAGAGAATATCTTGTACCTAGGGAAATATTACGGGCTGCGTTTTCTCAGGGACTCAATACTTCCATTTACAATTTTATTCATTTACCTTTTATATGATCTAACGTTATTCTCATCTTATCTCGGGAGAGAAACATTTTTCTTTCGATCAGCGCCCATCTCATACTCTTTGACTCTGGCTGTGATACGTACGTGTCTTAAACGCTGTGTCGTTTCGCTCTCGTGCTTTTGGAAATCAGCCAGACACTGTGACCACGAAACTTTTCGAGACAAATCCTACAAATCTCGAGCACAAATTGTCCGTCAGGAGTTTGACGCAAACGTCAGTTTGAACCTCTCGTTCGATATTCTCATACGAGCGAGTCTAGCATTGTTGCTTTCAGATGTGTCACGTTTTTGGCATGGACACTGCGATTCATTGAGTACAATAAAATAAATATAAACAAATAATAAAAGCGTAGAAACATACAACGTACATACACATTAGGAACGTGACAGAATGTCATGTCGCATGTTTTCTCCACTATAGATACGGCAGCGCTACCTAGTGACAGAAAGTGGAACTTTTGCAAGTCTAGCGTCCGGCGCCACAATCGCCGTTGATAATCGAACTCATAGAATAAAATGCGAGAGGTCATCTGTAATCGGTATTAAAGATGTGAGGCTCGTTAAGACTCTCGAGGTTGATAAAGAAATTTGAAGGAAAAATCGAAAAGCGGAAATATAAAAATAAACCTGACTAATCAGATAAGCCGACGTAATGAAGTTGTGTCGCGACAAGTTAACGCTGCCGGAAGTGACTTTAGGGAGAGTTGACAAAGGTTTGAAATTTTCAACTAAGCGCTTAATACTACTTAAAAGTTTTATTGCGTTACTCTTTTAAGGGGAATGAAAACTCTGATTGTAGATCGGCTTAAGGATTTTGAAAAAAAAAGAATAATTAGAAAGGTGATGATCAAATCTTAACACAGCTGTCACATGAAGCTCCGTTCGAAATGTGACGTGTAGCAAAGTACAAGGGTGGGTTAATAGGGTGGAATACAACCCTCGTAATATAAAGCATTATTGATGCAGATATTTATAGAATATATATCCGACGTCCGGTATTAATATTGCCGCTTTCCTCTGCCTTTTTTACCGTTAGGACGCATAACATGTATTCGTCAGAGAATGACAAGTCGTGAAACTGGATTTGACAATCCCTTAATCCATTATCAATTATACCCCTAACCATGTTCTTGGTTATACTAATAAATTAAAGGAAAGCGTACTGATCCTTTCAAAAGAAAAGAATTTTCAAGATTTCCAAAATTAACGCAACGATAACCCTTATGACTTTAGGTTATTAACGCAGCAAATTTTTCACGTAACCATTTGCTTGTAAATGAATCAGTCCGGTTGCAGCTGCAACTGCAAATCCGTATGGGAAGGCCAAGTGCACTGATGAAGCTCAAGGCTGCGAGAGCCGACGGCTAATTGCCAACTAATTTAAGGTATCCAGTGTACGAATTCGTCTGGTAACAACAGGAAGGACTACTTGAATATAATGAGTCATCATATATTAATTTTATATATTTATATATATATTCTAACCCAAGCCATCTTCTTTGGGCTTATGAAATATTTTGAGGATATATTATACGATACATTTTTAATGTATTTCTTATCGTTCGGATAGATCATTTAATTTTTCGAGTAATAATAACCTAAAAATTCACTCTGGCTTCTCTTTTACTGCTGGGTACTAGACACGTGAGGCTGTCTGAGCCACGTATGTGGGAAACAAAGTGCATCGGAAGGACATTAAATAAAATTAAAAACTAGGTCAACCAAGCCTAGTGTAACCCGTTCAGCTAATGTACCTTTAGACTACATATGTGGAATATACATATATGTATACTATATGCTTAAGTATGAAAGGGTAAATGAACTGCAGCTGAACAGGGAAGAATCTTTTTACGATTTTGAAAAGCATGAACGAGCGTTGAACTTTTATCACTGATAAAATCCAGCATGAACTTCGTGGATTATCGAGATTTCACTACACGAGGATATTGGCTGACCTCGTATGTACCTATACATACAATGATTCTAATCTTTATTCTGCCTGTAAAAAAAATCATTCGGCACTGCGAACGAACTGCATTGTGCATTTATTTGTAACTTTTTAGTGTCCGACTTTTCTTTACAATTCTTCATACGAAACAGATTTGATTTTTTTTCATTCTAAGTCGTGAATAGACATCTGGAATTTTGATTACCGTTAGCGGATAAGGAAGAAAAATAAAATATTCTACGAGACAGAAAGAAAAGAATTATGGTTGTGAATTTTATAATTTTTTTTTATCAAAAATATCCTCGCAGTAACTGCGGATAAATATTAAGCGTCTTATCAGCGTCTGAGAATTCTTAAAGTACGCTTTTGTCGTTCATCTTGCTTTTTTTGTATGAGGTTTCCAACAAAGACTTGCTGGTTTCAATAAAACTTGTAGATAGGATGGTACAAGTATGACTTTAGTAGATACCGGTATGGTAAACGAGCTTTGGCACAACTTTATGGAATCAGACTTTTCGCAAGCTGATAAGATTGTGTTGTAATAATAATATCTAGTCTTGAACTGATTGTGTGATACGATTCCCTTTCATGTGACTTTTCCAGGGCCGATTACTGGAAATCACAGGGACGTAAGTTCTGCGACTTCTGCAAGTGCTGGATTGCCGATAACAAGCCAAGTATTGAATTCCATGAGGGAGGAAAGAAGCACAAGGAAAATGTCAGTAGACGGTTACGTGAGATTCACAAGAATAGCGCTAAGCAAGCGAAACAAAACAAAAAATTCGAGGATGATCTCAAGAAGATGGAAAACGTATGTACAATATAATTTTTTTAAGAGACGAAAAATTTCTTAATGTCCTTTTAAAAAAAAATTTTTAATATTTTAGGCGGCAATGGCGGCATATCTCAAGGACGTCGAGAACAATACGAGAGACATGACAGCGGATAAAATAATAAAAGAAAAATTAACTAAAAGCAAGGAACCCGAGGTGAATGAAATATTAAAAGAATTTTTATATAAATTTTGTTATTTTTTGTATTGAAAAAAAAATGAAATTTCTTTTCTAGCCTGTAGAAAACGTTAATCGGCCGCCACCCGCAGCACCGGAAACACATCCGAGGTTTAAGGGCAAGATCCATAGAAACGTGAGTGATACCCACAGCAGAAAATTGAGGCCCTGCCAAGTTAAATTCGATAAAGTTCGAAACGATGTACTCATCCGACTTTTTTATCTCATCTTGTAGTTCCCACAGGAGATCGATCCCTGTGATCCTGCACCGCAACCACGACCAGCGCCACAACCTAGAGTGAGTACGTTTTCTGGTGG
>JARPRH010000075.1:87500-103405 GCA_031763665.1 Calameuta haemorrhoidalis | reverse complement strand
ACGTAAATCCCTCATGGGAGTTGCTTTTGTCCCATTGACTGACCGGGAACGTCAATGTCGATTCCAATAAATCTGTATCATTTTATTATTTATTTGTTACCTTTTTATTAAGTGTTTTGAATAATATACTACAAAGACTAATAATCTTTAAGGATTTTCCTGATTTTTATTTTGACAACGTCTATCGCATAATTTGAAACTGTTCAATACGATACAATAGATCCGTAATAATTGCAAGATTTGTACAATATTAAATATTTATAAAATAAATTGTCTCGCCCCATCAGATTTCTCAATGATTCTTTGAGATTCCTATATATGGGATAGATATGAAAAATTCAGGCGAAATATATTACATTATAATATTTATGTTTTTATATTAATAACATGCACATAGAATTTCACTGTATTATTCATGTACCCTATTATGATATTTATATAATTTATATAACATTACCGCTAAAAGTGTATATCTCTATTTTTCACCTTCATTTGTGCCACCATATTTTCGCGATGAACATTTATAAACATGTAAGAAGTTTAGAGAATGACTAGAATCTCACATTATGTATAATGTTTGTGTGTACAATTTACGTATGTTTTTCCCTGTTTCTACCCAAGTTTATGATACATGAGATATTCTGAGATTTTCTAAAATGACCGCAGGATATAATATTCGCAATGGAATGCTCGAGGTACTTTTATAGTTTTATGGTTTAATACCAAATTAAAAATAATTACACTTTTTCATTGTCTTGGCAAATACTGTTAATGATTCACAAAAAAAAAGAATATGCGCGATTTATAAACGCAAATTCGATTGTCATTGAAGTAGATAATCACTGGAATAGTCTTATTCCAGGATCACCAGTCTCATATGATAGAATTAAAAATTTCTTTCTTCCAAATTATATAACAGTCTTAAAACTTCAAAACATTTCTAGACTTAGTTTAAAACAATGAATAATCAATGTCTGATTACCGTCGATGGGGGCAGTGAAAGAAATTCTTCTGATTTGTTAGTCAATTTGTCATCTGACACTTCTGGACAAGTTTAAAGAACTTTCACCATAACAAGACTCAAAGCAGAACCAGCTGCTAATCCTATACCAAGAAAAGCACCCATCATAATTGAAGCTATTTCTCTTTCTTGTGTCTCGACCACCCTGAATCAGTAAAAAGTTACATACTAAAACATTGAACAAGTAAATTGATACGCCGTATTAAAAAACATTGTCTATTAAAAATGACTTACATAGGAGCCAAGATGAGAATGATGTTACACAAGTAACCATTGCTTATGGAAAATGCAATAGTTATCAAAATATAATAAACATCATCTCGGATGTAAACTGGTAGATGACTTCTTGGTTGAGCATTGCAAAATAATATTAGTGGTACAAAAAGTATCCTTATAAAACATAAAAGTATCACTTGCCATGGTTTATTTTGCGGCTGTAAATAAAAGAAATATAGATTTCCAAACTTCCTCAAATTTCTAAAGCATCAAAAAATATATTTTCATTTTACTAACCCATAGGAAATATCCAGCTAAAAGTCTCCCAATATAGTCACCAATACTAAATATGAGATATGCCACCACAGGTACAAAGTATATGTCTGAAAGATGAAAGAGCAAGAATAATTTTGAATATAAAAAGTTTCAATATTTTATTTACCGTTCCAGGCATATCCTTTGCCTTTGTCTTGGCTTTCAATCAATACAGTCACTGCTGGATATACTGATAAGCTTATGAAAAATACCAGGAATATACTAAATCCATAATGCCAGGTCTTTCTGAAGATACGACTATAGGAAATTGTATAATTTTGTGAGAATCTTACTTCGCCGTCTACAGGGAAGTCTGTGTTTAATCTCTCTGGTAATTTTTCTATCATATGATGTTTAAAAAATATCTGCAAAAATAAATATTATGCTTCAGTCACTAAATATAGAGATGGCTTTTGCGCGTTTAAATGTTCTTTGTTTCACGAATGAGTCTTACACTCCTACAGTTCTAGCGCGCAGCTTAGGATTATTCCAAGCGGCTTATCCTTATTTATTAGAGCATTTAACATGACGCATCAGTACTGTATATTATATGTATGCATGCCAGTCTGCATAGTGAAATATGTATGTTTCTCTATCTAAATTAGCAACTCGTTTTGCAAGAGCTGCATATGACTCTGAATTCTTTCTAAATCCCTGACTAATCAGAAAACGAATAATGTATGTCGCGCATATGCATTTGATAATATTGCATTAATTTTTCTCATAGTACATATAATAGAAATCATGCAAAACGGATACATAGATATTAGTTGAGTAATAGAGTGAACTTACAGCCTTCTCTAGAATGATGTAAGCAATCAATGAGAGAAACAACAAAACATCACCAATTATGAAATACAATAACCCCGAAAGAACAGGACTGGCTCCTATCCAAAGAGATCCAATTTCGGCGAGTGCTGTAAAAATTCCACCAACTGCCTGACCTCCCATCATTGCTGTAATATATTTTGGGGAAAATCGACCAACGATACCCATCAAACTCCCACCAAAAATTGCACTGGCCACTATAAAATAAATCATATTTCATTATTTCTGCTGTTGTCGCAGCTGGTTATAGATTAATAATTATAAAGATCCTTACTATTTACAACTGCAACTGTTGTCAGAGTGACCACTAAGAACGCATTTTGCCCTAAAAGTGTATATAAACGTTAAAAATAATTAAAGTGATATTTTTGAAGATAACTATTATTTTCTTCATCAGACTTACATTCATCCGTATTCACTTTAACAAAAACTGTGGTCAGGATAAAGAGTATAAGTATAATGCACTGAGATCCTATCATTCTGGTTGTCAATGATATTCTGAAAATTCAAAAAAATGTTGTAATACTGTGCTTAACTGAAATATTGGGCCTATTTGATATTGCTATTCTTATAATAGTAGCAATTCACTTAATATGCTGATATAACAATTTCGACTTACTTTTTACTTATAAATGTATTTAGTATTAGGAAGAGTGTATTTGGAAGAGCACTTGATACACTTAAATATGATATGAAACCAGCTTGAAGATCAGTTTTCGTTTCAAGATTTTCTGTGTGCGTATAATTATGTCTTCCTGTATTGTTTCCGTGTATTTCTCGAAATTTATACATCCAATACTGGAAACAGAAAATCTCATAAAAAAAATTCAGTCTAGATTCATCATTCCAAAAATTGATTATTATTTGAATCACTGCATTTAACACATAGATTCAGGGTGTATTAAACAGGTCAATATTTCAAGTAACTAGATAAAAGTAATTAATAATTTTGTGAATTACTCATACAGTCTTATTACTTACATCATTTGCAGTAACAAAGAAGCTCCATGGTATTAGTGTATTTATTCCCAGTAAGTAAAAAATTATATAAGCTATATGATATCTGTAACAAGTAATGAGAAAATGATCAGAATATTAATTAATATATCTTTTAGTTAGTAAAGACATTTTCTATAAAAGAAATAGTAAGCATGGCATACTTGTCATGTGGTTCGTGTTTTAAAAAAGGTTTCTCATCAGGAATGTTTACATTTGGATCATCAACTTCTGTTTCTAATTCATCCTCAAATTCACTATCGCTAGCACTTCCTAGCAAGGGTCTCCTATTGATTGAGTAAGCCATGGCTTTCCTATAAGGAATCTGAAACATAGAAATAAAATTCTATTAGATACTCCAATTAAATTATTAACTCAATTACCACAATCAATAAATTTTATATTTATGAATAAAGAACCTTTGCTTCTAATATGAGAAATATATGAAAGGAATAATATAAAAGGACAACACATAACGTGATTTGTAATATCAAGTGAAAGGTGTTTCATGTCCTTGCTACAGAAGAAAAGAAACAATCTCTGCCTCGAAGGATAAAACCACTTTACAAAATGTCTGATTACTATTATAATCATACAAAAACTACTGTCATAATTACAAACAATAGATCAGACGTATAAAAACCGAACTGAACTACACAATTCTATGACACAAAGTGGCGGCAAATTTCTTCGAATTGTATTATTTCATTAATGACACGATTCCACTCAACATGAGTCAGTCCAAGGAAACAATAGAAAAAAAAACCAGCGAAAAAGTACTTCTAATGTTTAGGAATTTACAGTGTATCAATGATTTGGACACGATGACCATGTAAAACTGTCAGCTCTAAAATATAAAAATTAAAAAAAAATTCTTTCACGTCGCTAGACAATAGTCCTTTACGGATTTCTATATATATGACAGAAATTTAGTGAACACACAGCTCGCGTAACGCTATCCTTTGTGACTGTCGCGAATGGCACTTACAATATGAACAGAGTCAATTTGGTGAGGGAAGCAAACGGATTAAATGTAACTGATATCAGAACAATTCATATTTAATGCAATATTATGTATACTATACCTATATCACAGATCTCTACGAAAAACAGCTGTCCGCTAACGACATGACGTCTGATTGTGAGTATGTGTTGCTCTAAATCAGCCTATGAAACATTGGCGTAGATATCATGGGCGTAGGTATTAGTAGGATTTCAGTCACGGTTATTTTAATACTTAGAGCTACGCATGGAGCTACGTATCAGTGATAAGTAAGTTTTATCTTTTCTTCATATTTTTAGAGCTATATAGATTCTTCAGTTTTACGGATTAAATCATTGTTGAGTAAGTTATTTACTTCTTTCATTTTGAAACAGAGTTCTTATTGTGATTAATGAAGATTCATTCGTGTTTTCTTAGATACAAATTTCTATTATGCATTTTCTGTCTTCTTTGTTGTAATACAGGGCGAATCGCGCGCAGGTATTTTCTGTAGGAAAATGTTCATCTACGAAAAAAGATAATTCGCGACGTAACATGGATAAACATGATATAACATGGTGGTTTTGATATTGGAGACGCAGTAATCTAACGGCAGGATGTATTGCACACTGAAGAAATGGTAAAGAATTTCTTAATGTGTGATCGTACGATTGGATGTAATTTTCTTTTGGGGTTGTCACAGTTTTTGTAGGAATGGAGCAATCAGAGCTTTGAGCACTGGGGAAGTCTCCACTGCACTGAGGCCTTTTTACTTTACTGTTCATCCAGATCTCTTTGGTCAATTTCCTACACAACGGGTAAGTTTTTCATTTATGTATTATGTAATCTTATTCAATGTACGAATCTACCTATGATTTTTTTGAATATCATCTTCAAATAGATTGTTCTCTTTTGCTTTGAGAATAATGAATGTAACTTGTTACTGGGTTATCTTTTATCTAATTATTTATATTTGTTGAAGCAGAGCAAAATGAAATTAAACTTGGCTTAGTTTAAGGAAAGTTAATATTACATATCAATTATGTATTGGCTTTGATGGTTTTAATATATGTTAACTTTTTTATTAAATGTTTTTATTAAATGTAACATTGTGAATGAGAAATATGGCATTTGCTTAAATTTATATTGAATTAATCATTATATTGAATTTTAGTTTTGACGTATAATTATTATTTTTATCTATTTTAGACTGTGAATGAAAACTCATTGAAGCAGCTTAGTTCTATAATAGAAACATTACAGCAACAAAAACCAATTAGACCAACTACGTTGCCATTTTATTTACGATCAAAAGATGAAAGGGATGTGAAAGCTGGGAAATTTACTTTGGTGAAAATACAATTGAATGAAAGAGACCTTAAGAAAACCATTCTCTCTATCCTGAAAACGTGCAATTTGCCGACAACATTTTTGGATAAGATAAAGGAAGAAAAACCACCTAATCCCAAATACAAATCAAGATTTTGGCAAGACCGAGGCTTTTCTGGAGAACAACTGGACTTCTCTGAATTAGAAGATGATCCCATCTTTGCGTCTATTGTTATGAAAAGGAAAATCAATTCTGAACCGGATACATTTAAGTTAGTTCAGTAAAATATTAATTTATGCTCTTGCAAGTTTAACATAATTATCTTATATTGAACATTTTAATGCAGAGCATATTTGGACAAGCACGTAAATGAGGCTCATATCAAACTTGAAGCATGTCGACCAGTGCGCGAAGAAGTGAAGAAGCTGGAAAAAGAATTATGTGCAGCTTTGGGTCTAAAAAGCATTATATGGGACTGCGGTTGGAATATTACCCACTACCGGGGTTGCTTGCTGGCTTTTCAAGCCCTCGCAAAGCACCATCCTGAACCAATGGTAGTTTTAAAAGACCGCACACTCGTTTTTGCAAACGACACAGGCATTAATCTCGAAGGGAACGTTATGCTGAATTCAGGAGAAGTTAGACATAATTGGCTTGATGTAAGTTGACTCAATAGCTTATACCAGATCCTGGTCTCACAATCTTGTTACTGTTTCTGTCATGATAGCTCATTAAGAACGTGCGAAAGCACGATGTGGTACTGCTTCGGCTGCCAGCATTCGAGAAGGCGGTGTCAACTGTACTCCTGGGAATTAAAGTGGGTCGACGGTGCGTAAGACAGCAAATAATTTGAGTGACGGTAAGGCTCAGGGTGCTCTATATGTGCAGAAAGTTTATGCCGAAAATAATGGTGGGCCAGTACGAGTCACAACTCCGTCAACTCACGACGACCCTTTCCGATTATCGTGGACGACGTAACTATCCGAATACATGGCCGAGTGACTTGTCTGCGTATGAAATCGTTATCGAAACGTAAGTGCTTCAAGAGAGGCTTGACAATAAATAATAAATAATTCCAGAAATGACATAAGCTATAACATTTATTGGACAGTGAGGCAGGTCCTCTCATGCTGTCCCCAACTGGACAATTCATCGTGCCATCTTCTTGTCCCAGTTTTCTCTTGATAAGTTTTATCACTGAAAACTTGGACGAAGCTACAAAAAGACTACATCACTATAATAAGTGAGTATTACTGTAATAGGCAATGTTGATCTAACTCATAAACCTACCTGCTCACATACATTTCGCTAATATGAGAAGTGTTATCGGAGATAATAATAGGTAACTTTAAAACTTTAGTGTGAAGCATGTGGAGCGAGATCTTCACGATAGGGCAGTGAAGGAATTGGGTCTAATTGCGTTGAACAAGGATGACAGCATAACTCCAGATCTAATGATCCAATGCTGTCAACGTCTTCTTATTCACAAAACAGTTCTGGCACCAATGCTCGAAGGTGTTATGCTCTGGGTAACTCATTACTACTCTGTAATGAGTGACGGTGTTCTATGTATTCCATGGGACTGGAAACTGTGAAGTTGTATCATTTGATAGTTAGTTACTGATTCATTAGTAGAATTGCAGATGAGTCTATATACTGCATAAAATGCCCAATGTACAAATGATTGATCGGTCATTGTAAAAGATGAAGAGTAATATTCTCATCACACGAAATGTAACGTTATATCAATCTTGTGGGAGAATATTTAAATAGAGCAGAATTTCATTGCTCGATTTTATTAGCCAAATGTTTCATAATTTAACGATGTAATACAAATACGTATTACTTCGTGTTTTAATAAACTTATAACGGTTGCACGTGCCTGATTTACGAAGAGGTGCTACTAAAATAAATAGTGATTTTTCTTTGTATGTAAATTCAAACTAGGTACTAGCCCTAGCAGAATTAAAATGTCAATCACGACATTTACTCGCACTGTGAACTTTGTCTTTAAGGTTCTTCATTCAGGCTCAAATTTAGTAGAAATTATTTTAAAAATTATATGCGTACGCATATAATTTTTTAAGAAAATTTACGTTAAACAGGGATATCATATATTTTTTCTACGCTGCTTAACGTAATACAATAATAAAAGTATAGCTGTGTGTTTAGGGATATATCAAAAGAAAATCTAAAAAAAATAATTGCTAATAAACTGATATATCAAGTTTATATATATGTCTGGTTTATAAATCATACCTTTTCTATAATCTCCTATATTTGTAACATTCATTTTTTTATACAAAAATGTAATGTTTCAACTACAGTAAACCTTTTTTTTTTGAGTTGAAACAATTCTGTTTCGGCGCGTGCGCTGTTGTTCGCAGAACTGCATGAGATAGGCAAGTGTAATGGCGCGGATGAGCGAGGATTAAAAAAACTTGTTTGACAAGCTGGCGAGTTAAAGACCCTTTCACAGATTCACCTTGCGCAAGGAACTCAAATGAAAATCACCTGCTGTATGAAAACAAGTTGATTTATTGTTTGAGGACGAAACTGAAAATTACCATTGTAAATATACCTTGAAGTATGCTGTGTGTGTGTATATATATATATATATATATATATATATATACACGTTCAGGAACAGCGTGAAATAGGGAAGTCATTAAATGCAGGAAGCGTCGGGACGACGCCTGTAGTCATGGCTGTCGCGTCGTGATATGGCAGTTGTCAAAATTTGTCAGAAGCTAATAAACTTAAATAAAACGACATTGCTGTAAACCCTCGCGATACAGACAACGGCCTATCATTAATTTTTAACTTACATGTACACACAGACAATAAAAATGCCGGCCCAAAAAGATTCGAATATTGTGAAAATTGCTGTGGAAATGACTGATCAAGTTCCCCAGCTTATTGAATTCAATCAAAAACAACCCCTTACTGGAATTATACAGGTACTCGTATTTGCATTTGCGGAATCAGAATATTCTTTTGACTGTCACTTTGGCAGGGTTTTAAGATAAATTATATTTCTGTGGAGTAACATCTTGTGTGTTCTTTCAGGAGCTTTGTAATGGATGGGGGCTGACTGATCCGGATACTTATTCTCTGCAATTTTCTGAGAACAATAATCAAAATTATATTACAGAAAAGAATCGTAATGACGTGAAAAATGGGAGTGTTCTTAGGTTGGAACATTCTCCTTCAAAAACAGCAAGTGATATCCTTGCAAAACTCATTCATGGCACTGCGGAGGAGAAGGTTGTAGCTTTGCAGAAACTCAGTACACTCAGTATGGACATGACATTTGCCTTGGAGTTCATTAATAAACAAGGACTTGCATTAATAATTTCTCAGGTAATATATAATTTTAATCATATATGTATATTATTATTAGTATAATACATTAAGAAAGAAAATCTTAATTTATATTTATCGCCACTTATCTTTGACTACCTAATTATTCTTATGATCTCAACAGACAGCTTGCCACTGACAATTATGTCCTAATCTTGATACTATTTATATCTGTTTTTCCTATTATCTTATCAATGTTTTTGTTTGAATTAGACAAATAATTTATGCGGAATTGCCTCCACACTATTAAATGTATGTATCAAAACTTTCCTTACATTTTTTCAACAGGTTGATTCTGGTAAATACAAGGGCAGTGGACTTGCTTATTCTCTACAGTCCTTTGTTGAATTGATGGACCATGGAATTGTATCTTGGGATATCCTAGAGACTCCTTTTATCAACAAAGTCGCAAGTTACGTCAACAACCAGTCCATAACTCAAGACTCGAATGTAATAGAGGCTTCACTGAGCATCCTAGAGAACATAGTTTTGAATTCGTCAGGAAAATATGCCCAAGTTGAGAAGGAGGTTACTTTTCCAAATTTAGTAATGCACCTTCAAAGCATGAGTCCTCAAATACAGCAGAACGCAATTGCATTGATAAATGCTCTCTTTCTGAAAGCTGATGTGGCAAAACGTAGAGCTGTGTCCTCCACATTGCAATCTAAGCAAGTGCGCAATGTCTTCCTGACAAATGTGATTCAGTCTACTGGACAGGTAAAAGATACATCTCTAAATAGTACCTTGTTCCAATTTAAACCTGTGTGTTACACTTATATAAACATTACATTAAGATTAATTTAGACTCTGATAACTTATATTAGCATACATTAAAAACAATTTAATGATCTTGTAGGTCGGCACAGAAATGGCACATCAGTTGTACGTATTGCAAACATTAATGCTCAGTTTACTAGAGCAGCGAATGATGACGAAGATGGATCCCCAGGATCAAGATGCTCACGATAAAATCAAGGAGCTTCGTAGAATAGCTTTTGATACCGAAGGCTCTGCTAGTGGTGACGTTGCTGCACGGAAGCAAGGTCTTTTCGCGAAAGATTATAAAAAATTAGGATTTAAGTATGACATAAATCCTGCACTTGACTTTACGGAAACACCACCCGGTATGTTGGCTTTGGACTGTATGGTATATTTTGCGCGAAATCACACCGAAAGCTATACAAAAGTTGTGCTGGAGAATTCATGCAGAGCAGATGAACACGAATGTCCATTTGGCCGAACTAGTGTGGAGCTTGTTAAATTACTTTGTGAGGTATCGTATGAATTATTTTAAAATTATATGTAAATAATACTTTTAAAACCATATGCAATTTTAAATATAGGTGTTACGCATTGGAGAAGCTCCTAGCGAACAGGGTCAGTCTTATCATCCAATGTTTTTCACTCACGATCATCCCTTTGAGGAATTTTATTGTGTTTGCATTGTCCTCTTGAATAAAACGTGGAAGGAAATGCGAGCTACTACGGAAGACTTTGTGAAAGTCTTCTCCGTGGTGCGCGAACAAATCACTAGAGCCCTGCAATGCAAACCAACTGGACTGGATAAGTTTAAAAATAAGTTACAACAGCTGACGTATTCGACGATTACTAATTTGTGGCAACAAGAAAGGACGAGTCGTGAGGAATGGGAAAGTCATGCGAGACCGATAGTAGAACTCAGAGAACAAATCACTCCTGAAATATTAGATTTAATACAGTTGCAGCGTTTAGGATTCCTTGTGGAAGGCACCAGGTTTACTAAATACAGTGCCAGAGGACAGGTATGATTTTCAATTATTTTTTATATTATTGTCAGTATTAATAATACGTTATAATAATTCTTGTAGAGAATCAAAGACAAATTCTGGTATGTGAGGCTCTCTCCTAATCACAAGGTGTTTCATTATGGGGATTGTGATGAAAAATCTGTACCGACGATAGATGAGCTTCCGACGAAATTAGCCGTAGTGGAAATACGAGGTTTACTTACAGGAAGAGAGTGTCCTCATATGAAAGATTTACAGAGGCGAAAAACTACGCATCAGTTAGCCTTTTCCTTAGCTTTAGATTCTGTGGAAGTTTCTAGTTTAGATTTTGTCGCACCGGACGAACAAGTTTTCGATTACTGGACCGACGGCATAAACGCTTTACTTGGTAAGTCATTGTTTGAAATCAGTTGTTAAGTACATACTGAGTGCTGATACTAATCTTGTTTCTTTAGGTAACAAAATGACTAGCAAGGAGACCGAGAATGATTTGGAAACACTCCTCTCGATGGATATAAAATTGCGACTTTTGGATGCTGAAGGAATCGATATCCCACAGGATCCTCCACCAATTCCAGAACCGCCACCAAATTACGATTTTTGCTATGAACTCAAGTAGATTTCGAACTCTTATAATTTTAATATAGAATAGATTGTCTAAATAACGATTAATGAATTGTGTATCTTAGTAGCGACTGCCATGGCGAAGACTCACTTGGTGTATTAATCGAGAAGAGAGATTTGTCTGGCTACAGTTTTATTTTTAATCATTGTTAAACTATATAATATTAGAAGTTGCAAACGCCAGCGACTGACGATGAGGCATTATTAGGTGTACCTCACTTTTTTTTTTAATTACCCGGGACGATGCATTATATTTTACCAAAGACATTCTTTTAAGAATTTCATATACATGCTTTTGCGCAAGAGTTTTATACAGATTAGGTATACAAGATTAAAAGAAATTGATATCTACCCCTTAAAAGACAAAACTTTTATCTTGAATCTCTGTTATTAAATTTATTCTCATTGCCATTAGATCTATATTTTAATCTATTTTATACGACTATCAATTGCACTTTGAGGTAGATCATCTCGGCGTTGTCTTAAAAATCAAATTATATTTATCAATCATGTGCATTAACAATGTGAATATTTTTATCAGTATTTTGTAAAACTCATTTTGTCATATTAATTCTAATAAATTATACACATTCGATGTAACGAATCATTTATTGAACGTTTTTCTTTGTACAAATGCTAAGCAGGAATGTGACCGAAGTTTCCCGGCTATAGATAAATAGATGTAATTGAGTTATGTAATCTTATAAAGAACAATTCGTGCGAAAAAATAGAGTTCTTGAGATGCTAATGCATGAGTGCTCGTAAGAGAATATGAGAAAAGGTGTTATCGTAGGCCATAAATATGCAATTCCATTTCACATCGCTTCTTCGCTGAGAATATGATAGTGCTGAGGATCATTCGCATAGTGATCCGGAGGGCAGAGGAAGAATTCAATAAAATTGAGTATGGGGCCTCTGCTAAAGGGATTCAAGTATCTGCCTCTCTTGTCACGGAGATAAGAATATCTTTTATAATTGAACATCTCATTTGTGGTAAGATTCATACAGGCGTGTAGTACCTATTAATTGAATTAGTACAGTAAGATCTATAATATTCATTGATTTAATCATATTCATACTTACCGAAGTGCAGGTGAGTATCCAGCCAAGTCCGCAAAAAACAAAAGCTTCTAATAAGCCAAGAACGTATAGCAATTGTATACCTTCTATTGCGATGCAGTAACAGGCGAAATATAATGTGAATGAACAATTTATGGCCACGCACATAACAAAAAGGAAGAACCACATTCTAAAAAGAGAGATAGTTGATGCTAATTCTATTATTATAAATACTTATTATAATTTTTCCTTACCTGTTTCTCAATCCTACACAATTATAGATAAAAGGACAATGATGGTCAAAGTAGGTCACACACCGATTGCAAATTCTGCAATGCTTAGCTCTTAGAGGTCTGAAACATCTGCAGCTGTGACATAATCTTGATAAAATAACATTTCTCTTCTTCCACTTGTCGAAGTACGGAATCTTGAGACATAATATAATCAATTATTGAAAGTTAAACATTTTTAATGAATTAATAAATTATAGTTACCTGCTTAATGGCTCTATAATAAGTATCACTGTTCTGTGGTACGTAACCAGGATCCCTTCTGTTGGCTACGATCCAGGATATCCACATTACAACGTTCCAATAGATAAAACAGTAATGACTTCCTCGAAGAAGATTCCAAGTGATGGGAATACATTTTAGCAAATACATGGGATATCCCCATAAGAGTACTGAGCACATAAATAATAGTAATGGTCCCTTGCTATTGCCGGCACCGCCAAAGAGAAGAGCCCTATTAAAATAGGTTTAATTTATTCAATGAATTATAATATACATATATAAAATATAAGGAAATGAGACAAACCATAATTCGTTGATAGGTGGGACCCAACGTGCCCTGCGCTTTTGTTCACCTTGTAAAATTCTCATGACATCAGAATGTCTATGACTTTTAGCTAATTGCAATGGGGTCTTGCCATTTTTATCACGTGGCTCCAGTTCTATTTTACTTTTCTCACATAGGATTTTTACGCAGCTAACATTCCCTGAGAGACATGCCAGATGCAGAGGTGTCGAGCCAAAATAATCAGGCTTCTGTAGATCCACTCCACTGTACATAAGTAATCGAATTAATTCGGCATGTCCCTTATAAGCTGCCCAATGCAATGCGGTATCTCCATTTATATCAGTTAAATGACATAAGGCTCCAGAACCAAGTAAAAAGGCTGCTGTTGCAAATTTCCCAAACATACAAGCTGTCATGAGTGGTGTCAAGCCTTTGAAATCTGCAGCATTCACAGCTACCCCAGCCTAAATATCATATTATGATTTAATGAAACCATTATCATATATCTAGATTTATCAATTGGTAATATTTACTTTAAGTAATAATTGAACAATGGCACTATGCCCTTTTCTACAGGCCCAATGTACAGGCCGTGGACCTTGCGTACCCAGACAGGATAAATCTACAGGTCCATTTTGTTCCACCAGGTATCTCATCACCTATTTTATTGGAATTAAATACCGTTACAAGAATTTGAAAAATCCAAATAAATAATCTAAAGTATTCCAAATAGGTTGCTTACTTCAACATTACCATCCAAAGCTGCCCAATGTGCAGGTGTATATCCCCATTCATCTCTAGCACTTAAGACGCTTAAACCACTTTTCTCCACAAGCTCTTCAATGGCCTCCATTTCTCTATAATACAAAAGATAAATAAGAAAGTACTCAGATTGAATAAGACAATTATAATGAAGTTCAATAAAGTAACTGAGACCAACCCTGCTCTGAGAATTTCAAAAATTCGTATAGTCTCATCTGTAGGCCCTTGACCTGGGGTAGCCTCATCGGTATAAACATTATCATCAGGCCCATTTCTTCGTCTAGCCCGGGTTCCCTTGTCAGAGCCCTGGGTGTTATGTGCCGCCCCGGAAAGTGGACTGTTCGGTAGATGCCCGACCACGTCGGGATCCGGACTCAATTCCCATACGGACCGTGCGGCACCTGGCCCTGTCACGGGGCTCACAGGGTACACCTAGCAATTATAATTAAGTAACTAATAATTTCTGACTATACCTATGCAAATTCATGATACTATAATTACTTAAAATACATTAAATATTCAAGAAAACTAACGTCTGTCATTTTACCTTGCAAAGCGTTGCGAGTTCCGTGTTTAAACGATCAAATTCCGAAATTGTTCGCGAGTTCTTTGTATTATTTAACGGGGAAATCCCTTCTTCAGGGGCGGTTAGTCACAAAGAAATACTTGGAGCAGTCATATTTCAATTTATTATAGAATTTCATTCACTATGGTCTATATTATGATTATTCCCTTCACAGTAAGGGAACGAAATATCTTAAATGACAGATTTTAGTAGAGAATACTTGACACCTGCATTTCCGTGGGGAAAAACTGATTTCTACCTAACATTGCGCATTCGAATCAATAATTCGGCCGAATAGACGCCTGCGTCGAAAGTACGTTTGTAATCACACATAGATATGCCTGCAAAGTTCAACTATCTCAAAACATTGAGAATCCAATCACTCAATATTGAAATTCTTTAACACGATTCCTTCAAATTATGTTGTGATTATTTAAAACTGTTAAAGCTTACATCATTTTACTTGCTGTTTGTCATACGAAATATAATTCAAATACAACAATGGACATTGTTATTGGTTTGCGCATGCGCATAATTGTGGCGTATCTGCTATAGTTGATTGATTGACTTATTTATAATATTCGTAAAGAGACGAGATATTTATCTTTTATTGACATACAAGTTGTTGTGTTAGCAGCAATTTAACAGTAATAACCAGAAGAGTAAGTTTACATACACGTTGAGTAACAATTTCACGCAGTAATACGATAATAATGTATGTCCGATTTCAAACACGATTCTGCGCGGGTCTGACGAAGAGTAAGTTCGCTATTGGCTAGCGTATAGTTGTTCACTTTCAGCTTCAGCAGATGTTGCTGTGTGCACTAGTTAGGTTATCGTTCGCTGTGTTTTGTCTAAAAGTGAATAATCATTTACGGTTTAATGTTAGCATGCAACAATTTAGAAAATAATTATTGCAATGGCACCTACTATTCAGACAAACGGTAGTAATTCTGATCGTGACAAACGGACTACAAGACCTGCAGAGAAAAGGTAATTTGTTTATATTACACCCTAACCTACATTATATTTGTACCAATTATTAAATTTCTTTATACTATTTTAATAATAATTGCTGATAGAATTAATTTCAATACAGTTTCACTTTGTTTTATAATTTTATTATATTGGTTTTATTATTTTGAATTCCATGTCATTTAACACAATATACCTGCATTCAAAATTATTATACCTACGTGCAACAGTGGATAATTATTTTAATATATATTTCTACAGTGTATAGAGGTCTAAGTACCACAGCATTTTTTGTTACAATTATC
>JARPRH010000075.1:69687-81700 GCA_031763665.1 Calameuta haemorrhoidalis | reverse complement strand
CTTCCGTTATACGCATGACCGGTTCTAAATTTAAAGTAACAATGCGAACAGGACACATCTGATAATTCATCAATTTCTCAAATACTTTTTTCTCCATCCTCAGTCCAGTTTCAACGCTCCAATTTCCCACGACGTTCGCTCTGTACGTACACGTTTTGTATTCGACTTGAGGTCTGTACAGTTGCGCAAAATTTTCGTGAAAATGTATGACAAGTATGTTGACAGTTTTCCTGGTGTAAGCCATCTCGTACATTTGTCTTATCTCATCAACCGTCAGCGATCCAAATACAACGAGGATGATCTTGGCTTTGTAAGTATTAGGAAAGTCTTGGAAACATACATTCAAGTAATCGTCTTTCAAATTGTCCACAAAAATAAAAATGTAACCTATATTACTGTATTTCAGCGAACGCGTAATATTTGCATGCCGACCAGTATAAATTGGATGATCTTGATACAGTGGATTGACGTTACGTAGTAAATTAATATTTCTTGCCAATACAGTTATTTGACGATGTTCCTTTACATCAAGGTAATCACGTTTCAGATCCTTCATGAAATTCGTCATTGACTCTAAGTTCGTTGCCGCGGTACTTTTCGGCTCAAGGATCAACATATGACAGGACATTGCAGTGAGTGATAAGGTCAATATTATTTGACACAGCATAGCGTCCATTCTTCTTTCGTGACTCAACAGACTTCGCACTAGTCAAGCTGTCTTATCGACTCGACGTAAACGCGGGAAATTTAAAATTGTATATCGACATTCGTACTACTTTTTTCGTCACTGGGTAATTCGTGCTTGATGGAAATAAGATAGCCAGCCCAGTTGACACGTATATTTATTTGAAGAGACACCTGCACGTTCTAGTTACACTCCTAGTAAACACAATCACCCGTAATCATTAGGAATATTTTTATAGGGCTATCACCGTTACACGGAACTAATTCACTGTAAATAATTTTTACATAAAATAGCTACCGCGTTTACCTTATAGCTACATGCGTCACGTCGTTACAAAACGTTAATTCAATACCTCGTCAAATTTGAATTTGACAGCATGAAATTCTAGTTCACGTGACAAACATTTATTCATTAAGTTTTGAGGTATTACGACATCGAAGTAGAGTCTTTAGTTTGTAATACTTGTGCAAACTTAGCAATGTGTCAATTACGAGCTCGAAACTCATGATAACGATGGACAGTGTCATACCTAATAAGTAAAGTACAAATATTGACTTTAGTTGTGACAACGTAAGGTTCTTCATTTTCGTATCAACCACATTTACGTTTCTAACCTCACTATTGGTCTCGTCGGTATTCCAGAACTCGATATAACCGGCTTCAAGCATAATCTGGATTATACGATTTAATTCGTTAGTCAATGTAAAACCTTTACGAACAAGTACTACTGTATTGTAGGACATAATGCAGTCGTCACACAAGTAGAAATATACCTTCTGTCCAGATACAATTAAATTGTGCATGTAATACTTCATTGTCGAGAGGTGTATCATGTAGGCGAAATCTTTTTGATACTTGAGCCTATTCAACGCCTGTGTAGTGTTGATGACAATTTCATAGTTATCTATCAGATACTGCATGTGTGGATTTTCATCTCGTTGATTCTGTAGAATATTCAATGAACTGTTACTGCCGCCTGGGGTTATTCCCGATTTAACGATATCCTCGTGATTCTTAATTAATTGTACGTCACTTCTTACAGCTAACATGGAAGCCAAAGATGTTTTGTACGCGACCGTCAGAACTAACGAATAAAAAATGTATGACACAAAATATATTTTGCCTGGTTGATTGGTTCCCAGCCGGTGAATTGGAACTCCAAGGGTAGTGCTTATTACGTCCATAGTGATTTTAACGTAAGTTTCTGCGTTATGGTTACCTTAAAAAAAATGGTAATGATAAATCAATGAATTACCGACTCATATTATTTATTTGATTATCATACTCGATTTGTTTTTCAATTGACTATAGATGAAGGTGCTACTGAAAAACATGGACATTAAAATGGCCGCCCATAGATACACTGGAAATTCTGCGTGCAGGATGTCCTTTGTATGAGCGAGTATCACTGGAATCGCCCATACTAAACACTCATGACTGTAACTCGCTGTGAGGTGACTGTTAATATATCTTTCTACGGTAGGTCGCAATTGTCCAATTGCTATCAGTGATTTCTTATTTACAACTTCGCCCACTAGACCGACTACGGTATTGTTCACTAGACCTTCCCAGTCTTTTATTTCCGGATATCTAAGTGTGATGGTGAAGTTGAGTTTTTGGGCTAAAGTTTTAATTAAATTTCCGTCGCAACCACCTTGAATTAGAATATTCGAATTATGTGGTTTTTTTAAACGAATCTGTCTTTCATCTAATAAATTTTTATCATACTAATATTTACCCAAAATTTCTAGGGTGCCGTTAGGATACTCGTGAACGCTGATGGTGTTTTTCAAAGGCAACGTTGAAATTATAATTGGACACTTGTTCAAATTTCGCGGGGAATAGTCGTCGTAGTTATACACTTCAAGTCCCTCCTCAAGAATCCAGGCGTAAGATTGTCTTACTTCTCTCTTGCAGTTCCTCGTGAAAGGATACACTTGGAACATGTTGAATTGGTTGTTCTTCAGAAAAGTGACTGTGACGTTTTCAATTGACTTGTCGTATGCCAAATCCAAGGTTTTCTTTACTTCTTCTTCCGATAGACCAATTGTCGAGATGATTTGTAGTTTGGTATTGTAATTTTCTTGCAAATGGCTGAATATCCTTGACAAGTAATCGTAATCGATTTTCTCGACGAAGACGAAGATACAGTTCTCGATTAGGTATTCATGGGATTTAAACAAAATCTTAGAATCGATACCGACAAAGTAGGGTCTGTTTTTGAAAATCATTGTTACACCCCTCATAAGTTGATTGTTCGGAGCAATGACAGTCGTGTGTCTTCTGGGACAATTTTGCAGCAAATGACTTTCAGCTTCCATCAAGAATTTCTCCAAGAGTTTTTCCTTCTTATTTCGTTTCAGACCCAAGCTGACTTTTTTAAGATCTCCCATCACAACGGCGCACAAGTTCAAAAATAATATAATACAAGTACAGCACTGAAGTATAGTCATACTTGACATTCACAATTTTTCATAAAATCACAGTGTTTCTATGTCGTACCAGTGTTTAAATGAATTCTGTCACTCCTTATCCTGGAAATTCTCCCACGAATAATAGATAAGATATATTAAACATAGCGAATTTCTATCTGATTGATACTTGACGTTTGGATATGACGACGGTTCAAATATTCAAATATCCTGCAGAAACTTCAATCAGCTTTATTACCAACGTGACGAAAGAGGGACTGGACGTTGTTACCAGCGCAAACATAACTTTCTTATCAGATCCACTACCGATTCTGATTGACAAATAAAGCTCAGGATCAATCATACAAAACACGTTTGAGCAGTGTTCCCCTATTTGCCTTTATCGATACAGAGATAAATTAATAATAAGTAGAAAGTACAAACTTCGTAATCAATAATGGTTTTTATCCATATCCAAGTTAACTGATGTTCGCAATAGATATTTCGGTTTAAAAGCCGAAAAAAACGTAAAAATGGTATTTTCACGTTTTAGGAAAGTGCATGTCATTATTTATTGTCGCTCATTGTGCGCACGTATTATTCATGTGAATGCGTATAGTCATTTGACACGTTGCGGTTATGTCACGTGAGTATAATAACTTTTTATCGAGCTACGAGATACTTTTGACGTACAATCAAATTATAGTCTGTGTATTGACATTTGTAGCTGACCATTTCTTATGTGTAGACTATATCAATTGGGCATTATAGATACTATGGTTTGATATACATTTATAATGTATGAAGGCGGACATAAGTTAATGGATATCAACAAACGATCGACTTGATGTTAGATTTAATATACGTATGTCAGATTAGCTTTTCTTTTAAGTAATATTGTTAGGCAATATTGGTTTTTGATATTTTCACGTTTTTCATGTTACTCTCGCTTATTAATTTTTGTCACTTTAAACTATTTTTTTATAAAATTGAGAATTTTTTTCAATTTCTATTCTGTCTCGTATCGGCACATTAAGGCTCCAAAGAATCAGTACGTATTTCTGAACTATTTTCACCTGCAGATGTTCAGGTGCGACAATCAACGACGTGTGTTGGGTTGCCAACTTTCAGGCGTAAAGATTTGAAGTTTACATTATTCTAGATAATAAATTACCAGTCTACATAATCTTATCCGATATTGCGATACCGTGGACGAATTTCATGTTTTTTACAAGAAGTACCTATACCCATTAGTCGAAAATGGGATAATCATAATACATTTTTGGAATTGCTTTACTGACATTATTTCCTTAAGAGGTCCATCTCGCTCTGACTGTCCCTAATCAATATGATTTCAGATCAGCCAAGAAACAATGAAGTCACCGAATAGATCGTGGTTATCGAAGGTCGTTGGTTTCAATTTGAAAGATCATCATCTCAATGGATCCCGGTTATCAAAGGCTGCAGTGTCGAAGTACCGCAATCGGCCAGCTAAAAATAAGCGATCAGCAGAATGTACCTATACTGAATGACGTGGGTAGAAGTGGAGAGTTGGGTTCTTGAAGATGAAATCAGTCAGCTTCGTTGATCGTGACACAAGAAAATAATATGGTACAAAATGACATTAACCGGATATGAGATTTGACAATGTCGTGATATCTTGATAACAACGTTTTATAACTTTATCAAAATTCTTGAAAAGACACAAACCTCGCTATAAGAATATTTGTAATTTATTATAAAAATATTTAAAATATAAATATTTTTCTTTATTCACAATATCAATAATCGGCTGTATCCTTTACAGATCCGACCTGTTTCTAAGACCCGGTGGGACTTCATTTGCCGGAACGGTATCGGATCGGCTCGGATCGGGATGATTCGGATTCGTCTCGAATGCTGGGTGCCGGGTGGTTTAATATCCCTCTTGTGGCCGGCCGGTCCACCACGCCACTCGTAGCTCAGAAGCTGCTATCCGCGATTCTTGATACGCAAACCGTAGTAGCAGCGGGTGTGCGCTAGTGTCGGCTTCGGTGCTCGTCTGTCCTATTCGTCCGCGTTCAAACGGAGAAAACTCGTAGAGAGCCGGGCTATTCGTGGAAAGCGGCGAATACGAGACCCAATTGGATACAGCCATGAGTTCCTCGACATACCCGGGGTAAGAGATATTTAACAGATATATACGATATAGATCGCGTGTAAAGTTTTACATTAGAATTAAGGTTATACCGGTTTTGAGTAAGAAAAATTGTTGGTAAAAATGTATTTTAGTAACAAATTTTAATTTTTGTAATTCGTAAAAAATTGTTTGGATTCTTTTCTTAAATATATTTTGGCGACTAACGCTAAATGTGTGCGAAGATTTTGCACCGACGTCACCTAATCGCGAATTTTATTTTGTTCTTCAATTATGTTCGAGGCGACCCTGAAGAATTTTTGAAAAACCTATCAGGAAACGTGTTCTCGTACGGTGACCGGTTGACCTAATTTGTCGAACGGGAGAAAGCACTCGTTCGCTTTGGTTTGAGCTTGCAACCCCAGACTTGGTAACGACGAAATAATAATAGCAATTTCGTAGAAACTTATTTTCGTACCACGTATTGCAGTTTCCTTCGCGATGCGTCGCCGTTAAATGCCATCGCGTAAATTCGTATTTAAGTATTGAAAATTTGAAATGGTTAAAAAAAAATGTACAACACCCCAAAACCTAAAATTTACCCTGTATAAAAAGATGGACCTTAAGTAAAAGAAAATCATCGATCATTGAACTTGGAGTAGGATAATTATGGCTCTGTGATAAATTTTGGCAACTTCCTTCATCCATGCCACGAGGCACCTTAGGATATAGGCAAGAACGAAATTAAATAATAATTTATCTTTTTTGAAAATCCATCAAAAGTCAATGACCTTTTGATCGGGGCTGTACGCAACAATAATTGATCGCCACGTGCTGTTACTGGCTAGTTGGATTTGAAAAGTATTTTTAAAACTTTCGATATAGTTGACCTGTCTGTACATTTAGTATGTACAGTATAGAGGTATATAGGGCTGTACTAAAGTATTTTGAAAATTGTATAGTCAAGGGTTTTTCCATGGTGGATTATCGGTGCGGAACTGGATCTTGATCGTTATCATGGACTTTCCCATTCTTCCTGGCAATACCTGCTGCATGAGATTAGCCGGCCTTTCGGGCATTTCCAGAGTGAAAAAAAGAGTGCGGTGGTAAAATACTAAAAATAAAATAATCGGAAGCATTTTATACGGCATGCTAACGCGCAGGTCAGCTTGAGCTAAAATTAACTGTGCTTCGCGTATCTACCTAAATACATTTCTATGCTATAGCCTCTCCGGCTGGGCTTCTTGCCCAGCGACATCGCACGTTTCATTATACATGGCGTCGCTTTCTCGAGAAAATCGTTCGGCTCCTCTTAGATCGGCTTCACGACTCCTTTTGTATAACGAGGAGGAAACGTTGAGTCAGCCGATTGCGGCCATTTTGATTTTTCCTTCCTTTCTCCGCGACTTGTATCTTCCTATGACATATATCGTATCGATCGAGAGATTTCGCTTCGAAAGATCGATAATTTATCGAACGACTATAGGATCGATACGTCATTACTCATTAGTTATTTTGGAAATATTTGAAAAGATTCCATTGAATCGTTAAATTATTATTTTTCTTACGTATTAGCGATAATTGATACCCTGAATGTGGTTGAACTTTGAAATAAATTTTTATAAACATTTACAATGTCAATTAGTCTTTAGAAGAAATTTTTATTACTTTTAATCATTCAATATTTATTATATAACGTAATCGGTACAGTAGTGCAAATAATTTTTTTTTAAAATCAATATACAATTTTCTCACAGCCCTTATATTTAATACAATCGTAACTTCTCCTCGAAAATGAGGTATGGAGCGTGCAAAAATAAGTAGGTCAATTTTTCGATATTTTTGGAAACTATTATCTTACGTGAGAAGAGTCTTAAAAAAAGGATCATACTGTGTCAAGGTTAATTATTTTCTTAATACAAGTAATCAACAAATTTAATTGTCGAACGGATAAAACATTTCATTCTGATATTACGATTTGTGTTCAATTAAACGTGTTAGATAAGATTTATCGAATTTTCCTGATTATTTAATTACTCACAATTTTAATTGTCCAATAAAAATATTTTTTATGTATTTTATAAATATATTCATTTAATCATGATCTTACTCCACTCTCACGCGGGTTGTTTCATGTATCCATTTCAGCGAATAAGTAAAACCTATTTAATTTTCTTCGGTCTGTACGCTCATATCTGTTACTGAGGAAAATTCGTAGGACAAATACTTATAAATCTGAAGACACGTGTTTCGCGGACGATGCCAACTTCAAAGCTGCGTGACTTTTTAATATTAACCAGACGTTGAACGTCATTACTCCTTAGACTCGTATTAATCATGTGGGTGGAATTACATATGTATAGCTTGTCATACATATAGCTATCACGATCTGATCAAATCAATCCTGTATTTTTCTCTAGCGATTATCATCCCTTGCGATCCACTGGAATATCACGTTCATCAAATTACACATACTTGGATATAATTATACAAAAGAATTTTTAATTAAAAAATTATTATTAAAATCATTAGTCGTACCCGGACGTCAAATGATAATTTTATTTTTAGAATATTTTCGACAAGACACCATTAGACGTTTCCTAGAATATAATTTCTTTCGATGAAAATTATCAAAAAAATATAAATTCACGATATATATGATTTTGTAAACATTGATTTACAGTATACTCCCAATTTTTAAGAAGAGGCTTGATCAAGTGGTACAGTCCACGGCGAAAATGTATTATTACGGAGAATAAACGTTAAAAGTCAAGAATACGAAAGAAGTGAAGTTTAGAAAGATAGTGACAGTAATGAGGGGGTGGCGGCGAGAGCTTTTCGAAAAATTCTAAGATCCGTCGACCTGAAAGAAAAGATTCGCAGCTTAAAATAGATACGTTATCGAGGTTATGCCACCTGCTTCGTTAGGCCCGGCTCACACGAGGCGACAAGACCGAACCGCAGTCTGCCAGCCGATTTTGACTAGGGCTGTGCGGCTGGAATTAATAGAACTTCTTCAAGGTCAACTCCCCAAGCTATAATAATGTCGTCATAATGACGATCATCTACGATGAAGCTGATCTTCGACCTTCGCTTTTTTTACACTCACTTCCTATACTGTCACAGTTTGAACCAGCGAACGATCGAAGGATCGATACGCCGTGTGCTACATGTAGGGCAGATACTGTCATTAAAGAAAAAAATATCAATTAATTATATTTATAACCTAATAATTATATTTTGTATTAAATTTATAACTGTTGTTTCTGTATTTAGCAGTTTGGGGAGTCGGTGTTCATTTTTTTTACTATACGCTCAACCACGTGTTAATACGATATCCGTAAGATGATTAAATCTTGAAATAAAATTTCTACTCACGAAGATGGACAATGACCTGCTGTTGAAGATAATCGTTGGCCGTTTTATATCAAAGTCACAGAGGCCTATCGAAAGCGTTAAGCGAAATGTTCGCGTTCCAGTTATTCTAAAACTGTGTTTCATGCCCCTTCCGGCGGAAATAATTTTTTATCCATTGTCAACCACCAATGGCTTGCTCAAGTCCTATTTTGGTATATTAAAAGAAGTGACGTAAGGAAAGTCTTGTAAGGAAAATCCAAAAAATATGTCATTTTTTGAGGTTAGTTCAGTAATAAAAAATACAACGCGCATCCTGCCCACGGATTATTTCTCGTAAAATTTAATATCGTCGAATCAACCGAGTCAAAATTCTAACCTCACCTAGGCTAAACGGTCAAACAAGAAAATGACAGTGACACGAGGAAAAAAGTGACAACTGTCGAAAACTACGTGTCATCCTCTTAATTCGTCGCGACGAATTTTTAAACGTATCCAGCAATACCTGCACAAACAAAATTCCATTTATCTCGAGATTCCGTGGACGATGACGTAAGTGATTTTACCCGCGAGAATTTAAACGCATTTTCTTTGTCAAAGACAAAGACTACGAGTGTCACGGAAATTATCAAAAGATATTTACAAAGACGATTTTCGAATTATTATTTCGTACCGCGAGCAACGTTACCGAAATGTCACCGACAATTACTCTGGAATGTAAACACGCGTGAACTGCGAATCATCAATTCAAATGACTTTCTGTTATAACACAGGGATACGTAGTTATACCTTAAAAGGTATAGACATGATATACGGCATGGTTCACCATTCTTAACCACGTTCTCGCGGTCGCGGCAATGTAGGTTAGCACAGTTACCACTTTCCAGATACCAGTTACCAGTTAGCAGTTACCAACTTGTCAGTTGATCAGTCGTAAGTTGACCGTAGTGACTGTTACTAGTGCGGACAATTTTTCTATTACTTTAAAAACGTATGTTCCATTGACAAAATAGGAATATAAATATACGAAAAAGAATATACTTGTAATTACATAATTATAGAAAATTTGTGCTGATACTTATTATCATTAAATACCTGCTGCTTATGAGTAACGCGCGATCCTTGGACTTTGAAATAATCACAATAATGTGCTGGTGCCATTGAATCTCCATTTTGGGCGCTCGTGTATATAAAATATAATACTTTTAAAGTGAAAAATTAATTTATTCTGGATATATCTTGTTAATTTAATATTTTTTATTTATAAAATTCCACAACATGAATAACGAGTGGGGTTGCTTGCCAAAAAGTATATACTTGACCGGAGGGTACGTGGAACTGGGATAATTAACGTATAGTATTTATGATTTTTTTTTGTATTTTTATTATCGAATAACAATTTTGTGTATACATATAGCCATTTTTTGTCATTAAATTTTGAAAAATTAGTTTAATATCAAAATTCAATTGGTAAATATATTCTGTGTGTAACAGAATGCTGTTTCTGTGATAACCATTTAATTAATTATGTCGTTCATTCGCTAAAATCACTTTTGTAGAATTTGATCTTTTTTTTTTAATAAACATGTCATTTTCTTTAAAAATTTTATCACGTGCCTTCGCGACACAACGCTTTTGCTAATTCTACGCCAAACGTCACGTATGCATAGTGAAATGCACATACGTGCATATATGCAACTGGAGCATTTATTTGCTAGTCAGATATACGAGTATTGCACAAGAAGCTACGATGGCAATGTGCATACATGAAGAGTGATTCATATTGTTGATATATTCCTTAGCCAAATAGAAAGCGCAAAGTTCGAAAGATAAATATAAGTCATTTCTATTTTTTCAATTTCTAGAATTAAACAGTCGTTCATTGATACATATTTTATTCTTTCAGAAATCCAGATTGCGCACCGACAGGTATGACGATCATTATTTTTAAAAATTGTAATTAATTACATACTGATAATGAAATTTCAAAGATCTATAATTGACATCCAGCATATTGAGCAATGGAATATTTTGTATTTTTTTAAATTTCTCCTGGCACATGAAATATTTACTTGAATTTACTTATTTGAAAAAGTCAATGTTGAAAGTGAATTTTGTTATACGATTTCAAATATAATATTTTTTCGAAATAATGAAGCAAATTTTTTTCCAGGCTTTTGTCCTGCACCGCCACCGCCGCCACCACCGCCACCTGCTCCTGGACAAGTACCATCCCTTAGAATCAGTACTGCAGAGGTAAAATACAAGTACCGCAATAGATATACGTATAAGAATTAAATAGAAAGAATAAAATAAACTAAAATATACACGATATCTAAATATAACATAACACCAAAGTATATAGTTAATATAGCGTTGAAAAAAATGAAAAAATAATATCATCCCTTGTCAGCGTTCCAATTTTTAAACTGCCAAAGCACATTAGTATCTGTCATCCTATAAACAAAATCGCCTGGTCATATATCGATCTCAAAGAAAATATAAAAGAAATTTTGAAAACGTTTTTTTAAAAAATTACCATTAAGCAATTCGCCGCGATAGAATGTTTAACTGTATAGAAAATCTATTCACGAAGAAAGCGTTAAATATATATTCACCGAGCATGATTCACACGTATCTTACATGAACGAGCAAGAAGTTCGTCGAAGCTATGGTTAATAATAGAATCTGTTTTAATCGTCTCGTTCGCGAATCCGGCAAAATTCGCGAAGGTCCAACGTCTTCAGGAACTTGCGTAAATACAGACACTATAACGTTAATAGCAGTGCCACGAGATAGGGAGAAAGATACTATCATTGAAGGTATCGACGAAACAATAAAAGAATATAATACTTTTGGGATCCCAGGCACCAGTTCCAAGAAGAGCCCGACCAGAGAACAGCAACGATCCTTACGAACCGCCTGCAGCCATACAGAATGCAATGATGACCAAGGACAAAAAACCATTTACATACACACCGGGTATGGGTGGCAAGCTAGACCTTTCGCAAATTCGAAGTCCGCGTATGGCACGTCGAGTAGCTAAAAATGCGAACGACGAGGGTATCGAGGGTCCGCCAAAATCTGCCTTGGAGTCCAAGACCAGTCCGCCGGTACCGGGTGGCAATGTATACGTACAACCTCAGGTGGCTGTACCAGTTTTTCCAACGACTATGCCAGTTCTGCCCCAGACACCAGCCAGGGCACCTAACAGTCAGCTGAATCGAGTGGCATCGAATGGTAAGTTGGATGGTGAAGATGGAGAATGTACATTCAATTGTTCAAGTATCATTTATGGCTTTTGTTTCTTTTGTACTAGTCGCAGATAGAGCAGTCGAACCACCAAGACAAGCACCGAAGGTGGCCGCCACTCCTGTAGTGGTGACTCCGGTTCAGCCGACCTCGCCCACGTCACCTGGTACCCCACCCGTTACATTGACAAAGGCG
>JARPRH010000075.1:32659-50040 GCA_031763665.1 Calameuta haemorrhoidalis | reverse complement strand
GTCCAGCTAAATGGGGCTGAATTTGAGACCCAGATGAATGTTGTTGTCCAGGCAATGGTGGCCCGGATAAGTTTTGCTGTACGGATAATGGCTGTCCGAATACGTTTTGCTGTCCAGGTAATGGTGGTCCGGATATGTTTTGCTGTCCGAATACGTTTTGCTGTCCAGGTAACGGTGGTGCGGGTAAATTTTGTTGTCCAGGTAATATTGGTCCAGATAATTTTTGTTGTCCGGGAATAGGTGGTCCGGATACGTTTTGTTGTCCAGGAAGTGGCGGACCGGATAAATTTTGTTGCCCTGGTAATGGCTGCCCCGATAAGTTCTGTTGACCTGGTAATGGTGAATTGGAGAAATTCTGCTGTCCTGGCAATGGGGGTCCAGATAAGTTTCGCTGTCCCGTTAATAAAGACCCGGATACATTCTGCTGCCCAGGCAACGGAGGCCCAGATATTCTAGTTGCCCCTGAACATACAGTAATGATCTTGGTAAAATGGATTCAAATACATTTGGTTGCCCAGAGAGAACAAGACTTTTTGTATTTATTTGTTGTAAGAGTAACAATTTATAGATACTTAATACTAACCATACCGGCCATTTTTTATAAACATATTTTTGGCTTTAAAATGGTTAAATGACCGGTCGACGTTACGGTTAGTGTTAATAGTGGTCTTTGTATAAAACATAGCATTTTCAAATGTTTTGTAATATATTTTGAAACTAACCTGGTAACTGTTGTCCAGGCTGAGATACTGGTGCAGGAAGCGGAGGCTGCCCAGGAAATTGTTGTCCGGGTGGTCCAGAAAACTGTGATGGTGGACCACCTCCAGTAAATGGAACAGCAGCGGGTTGTGATACTGAATGGTCTGTTTGGATGGGTGCACCAGGTGCAGCAGGATGAGAGAGCTTTCCAAAAGTAGTTGCTCCTGGCTTTGTTGGAGGAAGTCCACTAGCTTGCGTTTGACCTGCAGAATCTGTTACACGATATTATGCAATAAAGTGATATGAGAATATCATATGATATTTAATACCTGTCCCATGTGGCATGTTATCCGAATTTCCGTTGAAACCATTAATATTTGACGGAGGAGATGGCAATTGATTAGCTTTTCCAGGTGGTGGTGGAAAACCTTGCTATAAATGCATACAAACCAGAATGTGCTAATTATATCATGCCTAGTACATTAGATCAGAATCTGTATCATTTCGGTGATAATAATGAATTATGTAACTTACACCAGATGGAGGTCTTTGATGACCACCCATAGACATATTAGCCATTTGATTTACAAGATTATTTTGATTTGTTGGTGACGGTGCTGCATGTGTTGTATTAGGTATTCCAGGTCCAGACTGAAGACTCATTGGTGGAGCTGAAAAATGTAATTTAAATAATCAAAGAAATATCCCTAGTTATTATTTTATTATATTATAAGGGTGTACATGCATTTATTTACCTTGTGAATTATTAGCATAATATTGAGATTGTGGAGGTGAAGGCATATCGCCAGGAAGTGGATGCTGTTTCTGAGGTGGATACATCGACGGAGCTTGGGGACCATTGAATTGATTTGATGGCATGTTTGCATTTGGTGGTCCATAGGGAAGCACACCTTGTGCACCTGTATAATATGGTGTCTGTTGTTGCTGTGGTTGAGATTGTTGAGGCGGTTGTTGACCTTGTTGAATATATTGAGGATTCATTTTTTATGCTATAGAAGAAAAATATTTGTTTTAGAAACAGAGGTCTGCGGTTCTTTAAATAAGTATAGTAGAAGCATGTTTGTTTAATACTTTACTTATCGGATTCCAAAAAAAAAAAGGAAAATCTTATTCAGAGTAAGTTTATTAATAATAATTGAATGCTGTCCAGTTTCTTATGTTAATTTATTAACTACAAAAATTTTAATTACAAGTTTGAAGCCAATCTTTTTAATCAATGGTATATGTATATAGTAATGAACAAAAAATATGTTTGTCGAGACAATACACGATAGGACTGTTCTTTGTTGTTAAAAAAATCAAAGAAAAATAACAACTCATCTATATTAATTATGATTACTTAGAAATGTCAAATTTTAAGCACAACGTATAATAATTTCCTCGTTCATAAAATAAAAAGTATTGAAACAATTTGGTATAGACTGACATATGGAGCATATTCTTAAGAATAGAAAAATTATATACAGGTATTCTTTAAAACATATCAACAAGATATTTAAAACATTGATAAGTTTCAATAATTTCCTTTAAAAATCAAGATGAACCGGTGTAATCAAAATTAAAATGTTTCAAATATATAGAAGTGGTAGAAGTGGCAGCTGCATTAACGAAAAGTGATATGGTTAAGATGTAATATATAGTTTAAAAAAGTATCACATAATGAAATATAACGAAATTAAGTGAATGATTTGTAAAATATTGAAAGAAAATGAAAGGAGTGATACAAGTGTTCAGAAAATTCAACTGGATCTTTGACCTCTCGAGTGATCCGGGTGAAAGGATTGCCAGAATGAGATTTTAAGTGAACCTAAGAACGTTCAAAAGTAACTTTATATCAAACAGAGTGTAATTATAAAATTAATCTATGAATTCCAGCGTCCTTAAACGTCACGTTGTACAAGACGGTAAAGAGGATCAGATCATTTTGCAAATTGAAGTATTGCATTATTTAAGGAATTGTACTGAAGGTTGTGTAACAGCAGAATTAGATGTACTTACGTGAACTTGTTAAATCTTTCTAAATCATAACAAAACACGATATTTCCACAAATGTTTACACTAAGATGAAGAAAATATCTTTCAGTGCAAGAGTGAAGACTGCTGATGCCACGTAAGGTGGCATTGCGCATGCGCCCGTCAGCATGCTGACGGGACACGTCATTACAAAAACTGGGTTAGCGCAAGAACTGGGATTTTTACTCAAAATACATTTACCCTATCTAAAAAATGCTTACCGAACGAATCCTTATAATAGTCATAAGTATTTCTGATGTTTTCACATGATTCACATACTAGTCAAAAGGATAATTCATTGGTAAAGAGTATATTTACCGAGCGGCGCGCCAAGTGGCACTGTAAAGAATCCGTCGGTAAGAATTACATTGGCGCAGAAATTGAAACATACATTTGCATTGCAGATCCATTTTTATCTTTAATAAGATATTTTCATATTATTACAACTTTTTTATACCATACATGCATTACTTAAATAATAGGAAGCGATTTCTATATTAACTCAACCATCAGTTACGAAGTATTGAGCATTTAATGCATAATAAATAAAATTCACCTGCAACAGCTACAAAATATTTACAAGTGAAAATAATATGAGGAATATACTGTCCGGTTTCTTTAGCAAAACTGCCTATGTATTATAGAATATAATTTATAAATTTGTTGTCAAATAAAAATGTTTTTAATCAAGATTTACGTAAGAATATTTGGAATGAATGGCAACCTAAAAATGGCAACTAACCATACAGTTGCATATATTGGGGTTGTTCATTTCCACGGTCGAATTGATAAAAATTAATAAATTCATACTGTCAGACATGTAATTTCGATGTAGATATTGCGTTTATCTTATGCGATCGCTATCGTATAATACAGTTTGCATCATACATCCTTTTAATTTTATACTCTATAACTGAATTTATATATTGATTCATCTGTTCGGCAATTTCAAAGTCCACTTAAAATAGCAAATAACAAGCCTGACTCTTGCGTCAAGGGTGAGTATATGTATAAGTATATCCTCCCACCTATGTATAAGGATTTACTCGCGAAAGATTGAGCTGCCATCCCCAGTCGGGTTGACAGGGCCTTTATTTGTTATACTATAATGCCAAGATGGCGCCATGGGAACTGTTTCACCCGCAGTAGCATGGCAACTTCAGTTCCGAGCACTGTGCATCCTAGGTACGGGTGAACGTTCACACACCAATCTATAAAAGGAACACGGATAAAGCCAAAATAAAAGGTACAGAGATCATAAGTGTTGAATAGGAAAGAGGGAACATAAGTGGTTCGTTTTCTCTGGAACATCGTGCATCATATTTAGGTAAATCGTCCCTTGGGAATGTTGAAGGATTCGCTTGCCGTTCGAGTATCCTGTCAAGAGGTGGGTAAGTCTTGTTTAATTTTTTTTATTACTGCCACTTTCATAAGCATTGAGATATGTGTATCTCGTGGCTCTACTTGACACAGGAAACTCGGGCAGTATACTTGTCCGTAACGATTTGCATCCGGGTGTCTGATTCTAATTCTCGTTGCAACGCATTGTTCTAGTACAGATTTTGAATTTCTTTTATTCTTCTAACTGCTCCCTTTAGTCTTTGCTATTTTAGCGATGGGCAATAACCGGCTACTTCCTAGTGTAAGATATATATACAGACCAAGCCCAGCGATTGGTGGAAAGAATATCGATCCCTCTGCCTTCAGCGTGTACGCCTCGCTTTCGAGGTCACCGGGAATCACGATCAGCCGCAGTTCTCACTCTCGATCTCGTTATTTGATAGACCGAATAAACGCCCTTTGAAATTCTGATTTTACGTAATCCTATTGGCACTACATGGAACATGATTCAATAGCTGTAATAGTGCTTTGCCTTTTGCAGAGTGCACTTCCTCGTTGTTAACCTTGTGAAGGAAGTCTTTTCGATATTCTACTGTGGTTAAATTCGGAAATGTATCCTTGAGACAGCTCTGTAGATTGTATGTAATATAATTATATGATCAATGACGCTAATCTTTTGTTTCCTGCATCATACCCAATTAGGTTACTCAATCTGGATTGCTTGATGTACAAAAATTTAAGGGCTTATTATCGAGTGATATTTGAAGATGAATTTATCTATGAATATATTTCATTCAATGAATTGAAATTTATTGATTTGTAAGTAAATCATCCAACCAATCATAAAGAGGCTTGAATTGCTGTTGAATATTGCGTCGATAAACATAGATTCGTATATATAGATATGCCTTAAGTGCATCAGTAGATGTCTATTAATAGCTGTAAATGAAAAAATTCTGATTTTGAGGTAGCTGACAAAATGAATTTAGACTTTTTATCATCTGACGTAATCTTTCTGCTAGATAAATTTAGGATGAGACTGTATACCGTTTTAATATCTTTATCAAAGTATAATGAAAAATCACATTCAAAATTGTCTCACCTTTATATCTAAATCCACAATGTAAAAAAGTCTATTATCAATGTCATTATGTAACAAGCTTTATTGTGATTCTTATATATAGAAACCCTTGACACGTTGCTACCATTTATTTTTGTCCACTCGAGCATTGACGTGCATTTAGCATATGTCGAATTCTCTCACGTGTCACAGAATCATAAAGCGCCGAATGATGTATGCGAATAGATTGCCTATCAGCGCCATCTGTACAAATTCGAACGAGTGAGTTAAACGTTATTTTTTTTAATTAAAATTTTTATCAATTTCATAGGTTTTTTTTAAAATTAAATCATAGAAATTATACTCGTTTCTGCTTGTGATCTTTTGCGTTTCATTTTTCTGTCACAACTATTAATTCTCGTTGCAAAAATAATCAGTGAAAAGTATTACTTTGTCAAACGGGCCCGGCTTACTTTAAATCCATCATCGACACTTCTCAAGGTAGATATTACGAGGTCGTCACGCGAAGGCAGCGTGCTGGGTTAGCGACTCTTCTTAGTAGCTTCGACATAGCGGCTATTCTCAAGGTCACGCGTCTGACATAATACTAGTTCAGACATTCTTCAAGTCAAACCCTCAAGAGATTTTAGTTGCAGCTGCCTGATGAGTCTTAGGTTTGCTTTAGCTATATATATATATGACGATTAATCTATATAGTGTGTGTGATATTTCATAAAAAATCGATGAAAAAAATTATAAAATAGAGTATGGTTGAATTTGTCTCAATGAGACGCACAACATGTGGGGGTTCAAAAATATTGTTACCATTTAAAAAAACTGGCTTTATGCTTGCAACATAGAAGCATAAACAGTAGGAGCATAAATTCTGTTTGCACTGACTTTCCCACTTCGTACCCTACAACTTTCGTCTGACAAATTTTGCTGTCTCGTTCTTCCTGAAACAGATATTCAGCCGTCCTGTTTCAAATGGGACACCCTGTATATATGACGAAGGTATTGCTTGCCGAGACCTAAAAAACTTTTGTTCACCTTCTTTTTTCGCATGCTGTAAATTTTGAATTGGCAGATGGTTTGAGGGTCGTTGATTCCGGTACCTATATGTAGAATTGCTCCACATGTATCCTCGAGAATTATATAATTTATGTAACGCTACGTGTCCATAATGTCTAGGGAAATTCAATTGGAACACGTAAACCACTAAATGATGCATTCAGTATTATTATCTATATCTGTATAGTAGTCATGGAATACAGTTTACGAAAGAAATGAATACAATAAAAATGCAGTCTAAGATGCTAAATATATTGTTAGAAATTGTATTTGCTGTTATAAAAGGAAAATAATCTTGATTAAATTATTGTCGTATATTATATTTAATTTGATTTAAAAAAAAAAAATCGAGTTTTGATATTTTGAGAAACGAATAAGAAACATTCGATTACTCAGGTGCTCCGCAAGTCTTAAACAGTAGAACCTTAAAGATGCTAAAGGTATTATTGATTTACGGTCGGATCCAGCAAGGGAAACTGCGAACAATGGTGATTCTCAAGACTGACTACATTTAAAGCTTGTTAAGTACAAATTGGCATGTGTACATTACTGTACAGAAACAATGGTATGCTTACAATGTGTGGAAAAAATTTATTATCCTTTAATCGAACTATATAGATATACCAATGGAACCCATTTACGTAACTTCGCAAAACGTTGTCCCTATCGAATTGACTATCTATTATGTTAAATCTGAGTAATGCAAAACAAAGTAAACACGGATTACGTATAGCAGGCTGAAATATTAAATTTGCAGGCTTTTTTTTTCGATTTCAGTCTGTACGAAACAGCTGATTGCGCAGGTATTAAATTAATCCAAAAGACTGATATATTGTAGAGGAAGACGAAGAAAATAATTTTTATTATAAATCAATATATTTCACTATAATACAGTTATTTACCTTACTTAATTAATATCTGCTCATCAATTTTATATATTTAATCAAAATTATCCCAGTTCGCGTTCCGATCCTTGCGCAAGGTTAATTTGTCTCTGTTATTGAAAATAAAAAATTTTTTTAAATAATTCTAATGCAATTAATCTAACGGTGATGATGATGCAAGAATCCTTAATTATATACGTAATTCCAAACCAGCTACTATCTACTTCTACTTATTATCTATTATTTATTATTTAACTTTATTTTTTTCGAACGAAGTTCGTTTTCTCGTTATGCAATATCTCGTTACCGGTATCAATCCGAGTTGCTTGATACGATGAAGCGTGGATTTTCTCTCTCAAAAGCGTAATTATCATTTCGATTGTATTTCATTTAAAGATAGAATACAGCACGGCATGAATATAACCAAAGCTTGTGATTCAGCAATAATACCACTATGTACTTATCAATCCTGTTATCAATATTATTTTATAAATATTGCTTCATGCGTAATTCACGTTTCACTCAACAATGGCTATTCGTGATTGAACGTGGCCAATTTTTAAAGGACTTGTATTATAAAATCTGGTTTTATTTACTTCGACACATGAGAGACGTCATGAGATTACTTTATCGTATGATTACGTAACATCAACCAGGATGATAAGCGAAATCATACAGAGCTGTGAAAATTTTAACGTTTACGATGTAATTCAGCGATAAGAAACTGATTCACGTTTCTGTGCAATCAACAAGTATTTTATTTACTTTTTTCACCTTTTTTTTAAAAAATAAAATATCAGATGACGTCGAAAATTTTTAAAGCATTTTTTAAAATGTAAAACAGTATATTCGGTTATCGATAGCGTTACACGTTCAATTATCAACGATTGCACCTTGTTCGATGCATCGTAGGTATTACTGAATTAACTCAATTCAGATATTTTAATTATCGATGCACTGATCCCACGCGAAAGCAATTATTAATCATGTTGCATTGACGATTATCCTGCAGGATGCACAATAGCAAGTATATAGGGTTTTGCGAGGTAATATAGATATAGGTATGCGTGTGCTACGATTGATGGTTAAAATTGAAGATTCGTTTTCAAAAATGAAAATTTTTTGCAAGGACGTATAAATTGGACTGAGATTTATTGTTTTGTTTGTTCACTTTTATTTTATTTTTTATTTTTTTATTACAGTCATAGTACATTTGCGATTAGCTTTTACAAATATTTCTCATCGCAGCTATCAGCTGACATTGATAGACAGAAATTTATCGACAGTTATACGAGGCTCTAGAGAGCCAAGTATAATTACCATTGTAATCTGACCCTTGGAATGCATTGACCTAACCTCCATAAAAATTAACTATAGTTGATTTTCACTGGAATTAATAAATGCAAAAGATTCTTATCCCATTCGAAAATGGTAAGACGGACTTTAATAATGCAAACTTTTGGAACGCTAGCAATCCTAAGTATTTTGACATATCGATAAGAGCGAGAAAAATATTTTTCGTTATCTTTGTTTTTGTAAATGTAACATTTCACGCTTGACAATCAGAAATATAGTCACGTAGCAATATTTGTTTACTGAGAAGAAGCTGGTATTAAAATTTTGAAAAATAATAAAAATTATTTAATCCTAAGACAGTCGTGATTTTCTTCTCCATTTAAAAAGCACTGAGTTTGAATATCTCGGACGTCCCACGTACTTTACTACCGGATTAGTTTACGTAATATGAGGTTTAGGAAATGTTATAAATTTTTTGTTTTCACTACGAATATCTTTACGTACGAAGTAGAAGATTAGGATATCATCCTTTTTTTGTATGTCCAATTTGAATTCTTCATACGTTATATACATATAAGGCAGTTGATTATGGGGACCCCCGCAAAGTATTATCTTATCGAACTGACCTCAAATAAGTGCAGTTTCTCATATAGTTCGTAGAAAACAAGGGGCAAACATTGATGAAATAATAACTTCGAGAATTGCGAAGTATGTTTGCTTAAAAACATGCAGAAAAAAAATGTATTTCGCAAAAATCGTGACACGTGAATCCATTGGCATTTCGATATATCCCAAGAATAAATTCTGGTATTTGTGAGTATGAAAATACAAAAAATACAGATCTACGTACAAGGAAGAACAGCTCTGATAAAATTGATAAGGTGTTATCAAAACCATAATCTCATCCTGTCCTTTTAATGCAATTTTCTAATCTGTCTATAATTACCAAATACGCGAATCTCCTTCAGCCAAAAATATAAAAAATAATTTTTAAAAAATTACAAAAATTATTTGTATCCTAACGTCTCGGTCGTACAGTTTCCCAAGTGTTCAGATGATTTTCACCCAGAACGCAGCATCCCCACTTGACGAGATATGGGTGGGTGGAGGATCGCTGTGTAGCTCTGAGTATTATTAAATTTTTCCTCGCTGTTTCAAATAATATTTCTCTTTTTTTTACCGTCCTTCGCTCCTCCCCTCTTCCCCGCTCTCTCATTCTATTCTCTCATCTCTCGTTCACCCTCTCCCAGTAGCCGCTCGACTCCCTCTTCTTCGCTCTCTCGCTATCCCGGAGCCAGTGCCACCCAGATTCGCGAGGTTCACTCCGGTAGCCGTTATATCGGGGCTTCCTGTCGTGCACCTACTCCCGTTAAGTCGTCATTGGGTCGGAGACCTCATTCAGACTTGTTAACGTTTCTCTGGCAAACGCGAATCTCGAGCCGTCATTGAATCTTGATTAGCCAGAAACGATCGGTACAAATTTGAGGTCATCAGAGTCTTGAACTGAAAAGAGCAGTCATTGTTTTTTAATAAAATCTGTACAACGTAGAATTAAGGATCAAGATTTTTTCTCGACGTTAAAAGTGCTTTCAACCCAAACAGTGCCCGTGACGTGACTGATTGATTAAATTTTAATTTTATCGATTCCAATAAAGCGAAACGATATCCATCGACGATTCGAATGCTACGAAGATTTACCGACTGCTAGATGAGCGGTTGAGCTGCTAATTCGGCTGTTACGTAAGAAGAAGAAATATGCTGGCGCACGGTAGCGTCCCTCAGGAGGTCAGTCTTCTCTTAGGGATGGAAGGTGGAGGTTGAGCCGTTTAAGAAGGTCACCTTGAGAAATCATTTTCTCAACTTGACCTTAATATATCGTTTCATTGATTGGTACTTTTTTTTTATATACAGATTTTATGCAATTTTTTTATTCATTAAAAATTAATATCAGCCACGCAATTTGATTTATGAATTTTTACTTCACTGTTTTTTTAAGTCAATCGCACATTTACATTGTATGGCTGGTGGATGGAATTTTCTTTTTTTTATGAATATTATACGTTTCTGTATTTATATTGAAGTTAGTGATTTTTAGCTAGGGTGAATGTTTAATTTACAGTTAGCATTAAGTGCAGTGGACTATTGCAATTTGTTTTTTGGAAATACTTTGCTGGACTTGAAAATTTACTCGCGTTTGTTAATACTGTGTACTCAATGTAATGCACGAGGAGAAGTATTGGGGGATACGCGTGTCGAGTGATTATTGACAGATAGTGTTGATTGAATTTTGGCATGCCGATTTAGAATTTTTTATATTAACCCAAGCAATGAAATTTTAACTGGCTCGAGATCGAAATTTCAAAATGAATTTTATATTTCGTGCGAATTGCGAAAATTTAGTGAATTGGTAATTCGAGGAATGGGTACTGAATTTTGAAATTTTTATATGAAAGATCTATGTTTTGGAAAATGAAAATTAGGAATATTATGTAACGCGCCTTATTATTGGATACGCACCAAGAGTCTAATAATTTGCATTGTTTTTCCCTGCTATCATGATTTTTTTTTTAAATATACAAAACCAGATGATCCTTATTGATACTCCAATGATCGTTCTAAAAATATAAAATAATCAGTGCTATGAGGTGAAAAGCCTTAAGCCACAGTCATGGGCTAACGTCCAGTTTTCCTAGACGTTTGGCCCTCGGCTATTTGTGCTAACGTGCGACTGCGTAACCCATGTTACATTAGTCTTTCGATAGTGACGTTAACGTAACGTACGTCAAGCCCATAGTAAAATTTCCCATTGCCAATATTTTGTTGCCAAGGATAGTGAATGATTTTATATTGATTTTCATTGGTTCGGCACAAGTTACGTTTTGTCAAAAAAAAGTATTGACAATAAAAAATGTTATTACCGGAAGTTACGTGGGAGAATTTTTTTTAACTGCCATAACAATCGATTGGCTTTTCAACGTGCTGTATGGGAAGTCAGCTGGTCCGGATCACTGAGCAAGGCTGAATGATAGTGCGCAGATATCAATTCGAAAGTCACTTGTTACACGTGACGAAGATACGAGTACTGACAGTAGCAGTGAACTTGAACTCGAAATTAACATTCAAGATCACCGTTCAAATTCATTCAGTACTTTGTCGTTTTGTTCAAGGTCAGTCAAGGCCATATAGAACATATGTATATTTAGAAGTGTCATGCACTCGCTATATGTATATATAAAATGGGATGTGTGCATGTAAAATTTTGTGAACATAATTCCAAACAAGTGGCTAACCTAAATTGGAATAAAATTCATAGGAAATAATTATATTTTCTTTGGAAAAATTTTACTTCGATATAAATTTACGTTACAAATATCAAGTAGTCGCATTAGACTGAAAGCCACTGATAAGATCGTGTCAAGTTTTTTTTCTTAAATTTGATAAAGTCATGTATGTACGTCATGCCAGCAGTGACTGAAAAGGCACAACTGGCCATAGCAACGTTAAAAAATGTAAACATCTACAAAGACAGCAAATTTTTAATGCAGTAAATTTGAATCGTTAAATTTTATTGCAAGAACATATTATTTTTTTGTATTTCATATTTTAATTACTCACTTAAAATATATACAGATAATTTACAGCCAAGTCGTCTCGTCCAAGAAAAAATGTAGAGTCCCACATGTAAATCATAATACGTTAGCACTATCGATAAAATCGATCAATATACTAATTCGATCTGAAGACAAAGTTACTAATTGTCATGGAAATATATTTCCATTTGACACATGGCGCGAGGTTCAATGATACATCTGTGTAAGAAGTTATTATCATTCCATCCGTCATAACAGATTGTATAAGTTTTAAATTTTGATTTCGAATAAAAAATATAATTGCTCTTTAATGTAATATTTTCATAATAAAAATTATACAAGGCCTTACAAGCAATTACAAAATCCTAGTTTTATATAAAATTATATATCAGCAATTTGACACAGTGTCGTCATTAATTACAGTGACAATTAAGGCCGATTTACTAACAAGGAAATCTTGGTAGGTGTTCGCCTCCGATTTTTTTCGTTTTCACATGTAATAGTACTCGAAAAATTAAGCGATACGTGCTTTTTCTTATCAGCTTAAATTGATTTTTTGGGGGTGAAAACCGCCCCCGTAAAATGGGGTACTAAACACCCATTAATTATTTCACCTATAAAAGCGGTACCTTTCACGATGAAACAAATTCGAAAAATTTCCTCACAATGAGAGACCAAAAATGTGATTTTCTCAAATTTGTCGAATTATTCTTAGGGGGGTAAACTACCCTAAGATTGTTTTCCATTATATAAAAAATTGCCAAACAGGAGTAAATTCTTTAAAACCACCTCTAAACCACCATAAGTGCAGTTTACTGTTGGTATATTTCCGTAGAATAAAGGAACTTATATTACATAAATTTACACTATTAGAAGTACGCATTATATTAGGAAAATTTGAATTTCAAGGAATTATTATAGCAAATAGATTTATAAGACCAGCAAGCATTATCAGACTTTATTATTCATTATATCTGGTACAGTAATGATGCTCTTCGAAGAAATGTTTAAAACAAAAGAATTTTTTGCACCACAAAATCTAATAACGGCTACATTTTCACAACCTTGAACTTCACACAATGTGTTGGAAAATACCTGGAAAGAATATTATTCTCATGATTATACCAAAAGGCAGGACCGGAAAATTTCAGCCCCTTGATGTCTACGAATTTCGTTTTTGGAAGAATTTTGTGCGACATTTTTCTGATTCTGTTATACTTTTAGAATATGACATGAATCTGCACAAGCGAAATAATACAATAAAGTTACAGTCTGTAGTACACAATCAATTGTCATCGCCAAAGTATCACAACCTCTTTAAATCCTTCTGGTTTAAAAGCGGGTACGTCACAGAAAAACCTTGTGTTTTAAGAATTTCTTCGAAGAGCATCATTACTGTACCACGTACAATGAATAATAGAGTCTGATAATGCTTGCTGGTCTCATAAATCTATTTGTCATAACAACTATTCATATTTTCCTATTGTAACGCGTACTTCTGATAATGTAAATTTATGTAATATAAATTCCTTTATTCTACGAAAACATATTAACAGTAAACTGCACTTATGGTGGTTTTGTATAATCCAAAATAATCTTGAGGTAGTTCACCCCCATGACAATTTTTTGACAAATTTGAGAAAATCACATTTTTGATCTGTCATTCTGAGGAAATTTTTCCAGTTAGTCTTGTTCGCAAAAACTATTTTATTTAAGAGGTACATAATAAAATGTACTTAAGGGTGGTTACTCCCTAGAAAATAATTTTCGCAAAAATGCAAAAACACATAAGCTTTATTTAATTAACGCGAGCAACATATAGTATATTTTTCAAATTTTTTGGCTCGAATTTACTCCTGTTTGGTAATTGTTATATAATGAAAAACAATCTTGGGATAGAATATCCCCATAAAAATAATTCGACAAATTTGAGAAAATGACATTTTTGATCTCTCATTATGAGGAAATTTTTCCAATTGGTTTCATTGTAAAAGATACCGCTTATATAGGTGAAATAATTAAATGGGTGTTTAGTATCCCATTTTACGGGGGCGGTTTTCAAAAATTCAATTTGGGGGTGAAACGAAAAAAACCGGAGGCAGACACCTACCAAGGTCTCCTTGTAAGTGCCACTTTGTGTTTTCAGTGTCAACATTCAGGTCGCATAAGAAACATAGGTATAAAGTTTGATATCCAGAGCTAAAATTCATATTGAATATTCTTCAGAATCTATGCACACACGGTATTCGATATTACGCAACAACTCCTTTAGCATTTGAAAGAACAGTTCAGTAAGAATCGCAGCGAAAATCCGTAACTTTCGAACGATATCGCTAATCAGTGACCAGTGAGTGGGAGATGGAATAAAAATCGACGAAAGACAGACTTACGAGTAAGCAAGGTTAGCGGACAAAGAAAGAAAGCGTCGACGCGATAGCAGTAACGTCGGTGAGAATCACGTGAGAATACACGAGTCCCTCGTAGGAGGGAGAGGGGATAGAAGATGGCGGGGACGATTGAAGAAGAGGGGAGCTAACCAAGGAAAAAGATGTGGCCAGCGCGGCGGCGACGGGAGCGAGGAAAACTAATCGTCTCCGGCGCTGTCGCTATATGGAAACTGAGTCTAGTCTCGTTGTAACGTTCGTGCATGTAACGCGTATCCGCGACTCGGGTTTGTGTTCCTGTTAATGAACATTCCGCGGCCACTGTACGCGTACGCGATTACACCACGTGTTCTTTCGTTAAACGAGTCTCCTCGTCACCTTCGCCGTTGACGTCCACGGAAGACACGCCCGTCGTTTCCGGCCACGATGCCATATACCAGAGTACGTGGTAAATTCTTGAACGAATTGTGTTATACGCTACATGAAAACTCGTCTTCTCTCCTCGATGGTTTCTGACCTTCTCTTGAGCTTTGTTATCGTTTATTGGATTTTATTGCACGACAGTGCTGCCACACCTTTCAACAGGTCACGGATGACCTTGACTGACATGCATAGGTATATCTTTGATACTGTGATTTAACATACACGTGTTATCACATCAAAGGATCGGAAGTGCAGCCACGTGGACTCTCACATATGTGAATCTCTCCCCTCCATCGTTGATGCAGTTATTAGTTCGTTTTAGAGAGTGAAAACGGCAGGCTCAACTCTAAAGTGGGTCACTGGAACAAACTTTGGCCTCCCTGCGAAACTTTTGGCCTGGAGTGTTCTTGGTGTGTTAGCCCCTTGCACTTCGCAAATGTACTTGCCGGTGGTTACGTCACTTTGACGCATTGCTCCAACAGCAGGAGGATGGATTCGATTATTTTGTGTGATTTTTATTGATTTAATTAATGGGAATTATATTTTTCTATGGAAATTTCATGCTATTGAGCATTATACTATGGCTGTTGAATCTGTGATTTCATACACCACGGAATGCGGGGACAAGGCTATAATTTTGAACTGTAATTAATTTAATGATTTCGTTGTGGTTCCTGCTTCTCGTTACGAACAATTATTTTTGTTTAATAATATTCGAATACGTGTGTTCCAAGCCTTTGCATACTGTCAATTATGCTCTTACGATTCGTTAATGTATTTTTATTTATTTCATTATCTCGCAACGTCATTAATGACCGTTGATGTCGGATTAATCTCTAACCCGCACTTGTACACTTAGATGGATTTTGTTACATGGTTATTTTCTTTATGTCGTGTGATCGTTCCATATCTTAACCTGGGAGCAGTTAGGTTAGGACCTCTTTAATATAATATACGAGTTTAGAGGTTATGATACTCTGCGCCCATATCAATTTTATTGAATCGCTTATACAGTTATTAAATACTGGCGATGTCACCGTCTTCAAAACTATTCATAATTCTAGGTTAAGGTTATGTTATTTCGGGTCAATATTCAGAACGTTTAGAACCCATCTAATCGTATTGGGCATTAATTCACGTGAACTTTTCAGATAGTGAAAAAAACCCTGAAAGTTACGTAACAGATTTTATGGATTTATATACAATTTACTTTGTAATTTGACAAAACTGTATCGATCATCCATATCTTCATTGTCGAACAAAAACAGATTGAAATTGATTTTAAAAAAAACTCAAGTCATCCTAGAGATGCACGAAGTTGATTTAACTATTTTCTCATTTAGTAGCTTGAATGCACGCGAAGGAAATTATATTCTCATAATATCGAACTGTGCATTGGAGTCTAAAATTGTACTCTGTTATGATTGATGCTCAAGTTCAAATTTCATTTCGTGCATTACAGCGTTTTAGATTTGACGCATTGCAGGGCAATTATAATTGCTGAAGAAACTAGTGGAAAATTCATTACTTATCTGGGAGTGTCTGATAATTCTGAATGAACGATTATATTAACGAACTATATAACGTAACGTATTACGTAACATCCTATGACAAACAACTCATTCTCAGACTTAAATGCATAATGCATTTTGTGGTTTTACATATGAGAATGAACTATACGTGTTACCTATTGTATCCCGTTTACAGAACTTTGTACAGAGGATGGATGATATAAATAGCTTGACTTCATGTCAATGAAAATTAATCGAATTATCGCTATTCTGCAAACTGAATTTAAGGGTGACGATTTGTTCGTTTTTTCTAAAACTTTGTTTTAAAAAAATTTTATTATTATTATTTTCTAGTTTAATTTTGAAACCATGCACAAGAGAGCTAATTCAAAATTCATTATGAAGCTTTAATTATTGTATATCTCGTACTTGTCTTGTCTATTTGTATGGTGTTGTTTATCTCGTTGTCGTGGCGCCCCTGTTTCCTGATAAAAGTGATACCGATAATTATTATAATGATTTAGGGTCATCAAAATTTATTCTTAATAGGCGAAAGATTATAGTACTAGTTTTATATGTTCTCAAGAAAATTTTAAAGTACTTTTAAGGCCCAATCGCATGAAACACAAAAAATTGTTCCAGCATTAATCAAATCATTTGTTTCAGGGTTCTGGATATTTGAAACGTGCGAACAGTGATCGCCTCCATGAAATATTTAACCAGGTATTTGAAAGTTACAATATATATTTTCTAAACGATCATTTTGCTTGTTCTGTCTGATAACAAGTATCAGTGGTATATTATGCTTATGAAAAGTAATGATAATAATTTTTCGTTATCACATAATGAATTAATTTTCCCACAAGTAAGTATTTAAATGAATATTTTAACAAAGTTTCTATAATGCGCACGAAGAGCAGTATATTAATTTTAAAAGAAAAATCTATGTGTACCTTCCGAATATGTTAATGCTCTGCGATACAGTATATTTTGTTTTTTAATTGCACTCGTGCACTCTGATTGCAGTATGCGACGCACGAGAAGAATGGCGAGAAGTTCATGACCCCTGCTGACTTCGTGCGGTCTTA
>JARPRH010000075.1:5888-19181 GCA_031763665.1 Calameuta haemorrhoidalis | reverse complement strand
AGCTTACCTGTGTGTAGTGACCTGTAGCTCGACTGAAGCCAGCATGATAATGTTGAACTTCGTTGAACCAGCCTGAAATTTGTCGCCTCCAATTAGGTTCCCCATCATAAGGCCCAGGGGGCCTTGTCGTCCATGTTCGAGCAATGTTCTGTCCTACTGCGAACCTTCCTAGAATCAATTAAATTGAACGATCAATCAATTATCAATTAACGAGGTACACGTGCCATAACTCATCAGTATATAAGTCAAACTAGAACACGAGATACTAAGAACTTTCTGGGAAATTTAACAATTAACTTGATTGAGAACAAAAATTTTTTTTTTCAAATCCAATTAAGGAGCTCGTGCCGAATTATAACGTAAACTAATACGAGAATAAATGACAGTGACGATTGAATGAGCGTATAAAAAGTTGATATAAATTTTTGAAAATCTATGCAATTTTTTGTCCACGTAATGATTACGCAGTTGAAAAAATGAAGAAGAAAGTCTACTCAAAATTAAACTTTTGTTTTCCTGCAATTAAGGCAATTTATGTAAGCTTCGTATTTTTCCCCAGGACACCGAAACGAAATATATTATTTTTTGGAAAATTACAATGGGATAGTCACTGGGATTTCTTAATGGAAAAATTGTAACTCGGTTTCAAAGCCTTAATTATAACTCTTGTCCAATTTTTATTTTACTTCGAAATAACCAGGGATGCATTGTTACACGATGCTGCGATGCATCCACTTTTAATTATCGTGTAATCGAAACTCTAAATATCAATTGATCATCGTGCGGTTGACGAGCTGCGGTCAAAAAGTTAACGCGAAATATATTTCTATGATTATATATGAAAAAGGTCAGTTATGTTAAAACGGGTTATAATATAACCGTTATAAAAATCAGGTACGCCTATATATGCTTATTTAAATGTATATTCACTCATTTTTTTCTTTTTTTTAATTGAAAAATAAAAAAATCACCTAAAATAAATTTAATATCCAGACTTTTTTGCATTTTAATTTAACCAAACTCTCCGCTGGCTAATCATGATTTTTCATAGAGATTATTTCAAAAGAGTTTCCGCTAATTATACCATTAATTTCATGGTTCTATACTTACGGACATTTCTTGAATTGTCATGAGATTCGCCACAGCGATCGGCCCATCTCTGTGCAGCAGCAGCTAATTCATCATCCCATACCTGAAAAAAAAAGATCATCAGTCACTTCGTCAGGACTAAGTATTAACAGTATAAATTTCGTAAATAAAAAGAGCCATTCGATAACTATAAATCGACAAAACCAATTTCACGTATAAGTATACAATAAAATTATTCATCATGATAGCCAATACACAAAAATTACCATTTCCATCATATTGGCAGCTCCAGGCTGTCCATTAATTCTTCCCAGTGCTACCAATTGTCTCAAGCGATTATGCTCATCGAGAATGATCTGTTTGTCTTGGCAAGACATACCTCCGGCACCTGGATTAAATAAAAAAAAAACGTTAGAATTTTCAATAAAATTATTTTTTCCACGTACCAAAGTTATTCCTGAGCACAGTTACTGTATTATATACTGTATATGTATATCCATGCATACGGACGGTACAGTTAACCGTAACAATAGAATGGATTCGATTAAAGCCTGTAGCTACGGTTGATCCGATTGCGGACACAGCCATTGGACACAAGCGTTGAATAATTCGACTATTTCGGATCAAAAACGCATAAGCAGATCTTCCGAAATTCAAACTCGAATTAGCCATGTATGTTGATTGCCGGGAATCACGATGTATACGAAACGTAAATATCTCGTAGTTACATCGATCGTTGTCAACCGTTAAGATCACAAGCCGAAAATAGGTATTCGGCTCGATTCGTGGGCGTCGAATGAGCTAGAGTTTAAGGATCGTATGTGATTATGAAATTCACCTTGAAATTGAGGATAGTCAAGTTTTTTTTCAGCTCGTTAATGGCACGCGCCGTATATTTTATTTATCGATACGAAGTTCCGATTGGCTGTCGAGAATATTTTTTTTTTCACAACCGACGGCTCTTCCGTAAATCAAAAGCATAAGCTGGCTTAACGGTTCTTATGCAACGACGAGTCGCGCGACTAGCATCGCTTGATGAGATATGCGAGATATTTTGAGTGAATTTTTTTTATCCCAAAACACGTAAGAAAAAACTATGACAAATACAGGTTTGCTGTTACGCGAGATACTTTCAGTCGATTTCTTAATGTACCGGCGCATTCCTTTTTTACCGCTAAATTCGAACAACCTCGTGTATTGGTTATACGATTGAATTAATTAAATGGTGACAATACCGGAAATCGCATGCCGAGCCCATCTCATTTCCGGTACAGAAAAGTTTTGACGGTTTTTGCCATTAGCTACTCATAATGGAATCGTGTCCTGTCGTCCCTTGGCCCTCCTTCGTGAGCTTCCGGAAGTTTGAGGATCGCGACTACTTTGATTTAGAGGTGTTAATAAAACATTTAAAAAAATTTTTTTTTCCTTTCGAATGCTTCAAGTCGAGAAATAGAGAAATTCTTTAAGTTTGGAAGTGATGCGCTTGAATACTTTTTTTTCTCTTTTCGTAAATGCTCGTTTCTACGCTAATTTATGATATTTCCATTTTATGTAAATGTCTGTCAGTGCCAAAAATATAATATCGATTGGCATGCAAACTGCAGAATTTATGAATCATTGGATAAGTACGCTCGTTTACTCATTCTTTTTTCTGGCGTTGCACGTGTTTTCTAATGTGCACGTGGTCATTATTCATATGATTATATGTATATATATATATATATATATATACGAAGTCGCGTGCTTTTTTTGTGATCGTTAGTATCACATTGCTTGATGGAACGATGGGTTATATACGTAGATAAGTATATACAGTATTGCACTGATATCTTGGATAAGAATAAATTACCTCTTTTTTTTAATTGTTGCTTAAAAATTAAATGATGATGCTGAGGATGAAAAATGTAATTGAAAGTAAAAAAATAAAATCTCGGTCCAATGTTAATTTTAAAATCTACTTGTCAAAATTCTATATACGAATACATCGACCAGGAAATATGTAATCAGATATTAAAAAATAATTCAAGAATTAATTCCAAGTTTAATTGGTCAATGAAATCGCATATTTATATCATAAATGATAAGTGCTTTGCTGTATGAATTAATGTAAAATCTACATATATTTTTCTTCACTCTCTTTCTACAGTTAAAAAAAATACTCACGCAGAATTGTCTTTCCAGCACAGGAAGCTGATCCATTGACAAACGAAAATACGCCAATAATCGATAAAAAGCTTAATTCTCGTATGAGAACGCGAAACGAAATCATTTTGACAGTAATTTATTTTTTAAGGTCAGAGAATATATATAAAATCTACGATAAAACAAAAAAAAAGGTCAAGCACGTGTCGTCCGACGATATAAAGATTTTGAATTCAATTGATAAAGTACATTCGATTTCTCAAGCCGAGAGTCCGTTTAAAAGATGATTCGCGAATCCAAAGGAAAAGTGCGGGAGCCGATCCTCAGGTGGAGGCAAACTAATAGTCGGCCAAGCATCTCCCATGGTTTTATATTCACTATGAAACACACGTTAACGTGTAGATGCCAAGGTGATTACTGGTGGGTGTGTGTATGGTGTTATGGAGGGAGTAGAAGTCCAGGGTGCTGTTGACAGGGGAGGCAGGACTGTCGGTATCGCAGCTGGTAGCATTGCTGTCTCACTGCCGATGACCATGATGGCACCGTAGAGGTTGAGTAGCTGCTGATGTTCCTAGTGAATGCCTTTGAAGATCCCCCAGTTCTTCTTCGACAGACACGACGGGCACTTCTGACAAATCGAACATGTTAAAAGTCTGTGAGAAAGAGAGCGAGAGAGAGCGAGAGGACTCGGCAGAGTGAACTGGCTGAGAGAAAAGGGAACAGAAGGAGAGAGAGAGAGTGAGAGAGAAAGAGAGAAAGCTTAATAGAAAGGAGATAGTCAAAATTCGCTGTAGGAGACAGGAGAACAAATCCGTGATTCATGTAGGACAAACACGTGTGTCTCCGACGGTTGATCCAAAGCCGCACGCGTGCCTTTCCACGATCTTGGGCGATTTAATTCGCCAGCACCGAATTGACTTTTAGGTTATGTACTCTTACGAATTGCTGGGTAAGGATTTAGAGTAAAATTTTGAATAATGATCTTAAGGACACGTGTACAAGAGGCACTGTCGTTGGCTTGAAAAATGATAAGAGATTCAGGGAAAATACGTGGATAAAAAAAGACCTCAAAATTGTTAGGTGATCCAGGTTCTAGGTTGACCAAGGTATCTACCTTTAATTGGTTTGAGGATGGATTATGAGATATTTATCTCCGTGGATAATCCAATCAGAAATACACCTATCGATTCTGCTCCAGGTTCTTCTATTTCCAGACACGTTTTAAGCGCTCTACGAGTTACGTGTGTTTCAGTTTTTCCTTTTTACTCGTGTCTATTGTTCTGATATCTACTAATTGATCAAAATTTCTCGAATTTAACCTGTCAGAGTCAAGCGCTACGCGATAAAGACGTATTTTGAAAGGTGCAGCAGGTAATTATTGAAATATCACACCTATACACCCAAGACACTGTGTCAAAGTTTTAGGTTATGTTGTCAGTAGTTACCATGCGAGAGCGCCCGTACTTTCGCAGACCCTTTGTTTTGTAATAGATGGCGCTTAATTATTTAATGCTAAGTAATTGCATAGCCTTGTTGGTAAGGAGAGCTGATTAATCAGATGTTGAGGTACGACCCTCGAGCGTCTGAATTTAATATTCATTAACTAGGCAAAGACGCGAAGGCAGCTCTAGAGTCGAAGGGCAGGATCACGGCTGAAGTTAGTCTTGTCGGCAGGCGTCATCTGCTCTTGCTGTCAATATTAATCAGACAAGTATATCGCTTTGGGATCCAGTAGCCTCTTGGACTGTCGGATACTTTGGAAGGGAATTTGCTTGTTTAATTTAAAGGATCGCCGATTCCCGAAAAGAATTACCGACAGAGCAACTTGGTCGCGCGTAAGTATAGTAAATGCTAAGCAGTGACTTTAAAATTTGAATTTTTCCGATCTTCCTTTACGCTACACTGTATACGTTGTGTCGCGCTTATATTTGAGTTATAAGCCGGCCGAGAATATTTACGAATCGCTGCACGTTTTCGAAATGTCCGATTCGATATCTACGTATTAATCGGATAATTTACTGATGAGTTTACGTATGTTAATTCGGTCTTTGATGTCTAACGATTTTTAGCTATGGAGGCTCCTGCAGTTTTTATACATATACATACAGGGTAAACATAGACACGTTATTTAGAAGAGTAAATCCACTTTGAAAATTGAAAGTTTCCATTTTATCAGTTCCAATTAATTATTTAAATTCGTAATCTACCGCGGCTATTGTTTGACACTTTTGTAAAATATTTTTACATCGATGCTTATTTGAGGGTGTTCAATTCAATGTACATTTGTCGCGGGCTTATATATTGATACCCTTTACGTATCCATGGTCAGTCGGAAACCTCGGACGATGATTTCGTATTCTTCTCTGCCATGAGACTAATTTAAATTTGATTATTAAATTTAATTGGATGGTAAACATTTCCCACATTTTAATTGATATTTTATTGAATGCTTAGATTGTTTATCGTGCACTGAAAAAAATCATTTTAATGGCCTCCTGTCTGACTATTTACATATGTTTATTATCAAGCTAAGACTTCTTTTTATATAATTAAAAATACTGAACTATCGGGTGACATTTAATTAATCCTTCGAACAAGAGAATCTATCATATTCGAGGAAATGAAAAAAAAAATTGGTAAACTGGTCTCGCGTATACTTTAATTACGGCTTTTTAGCTTGTCGATAAACATGCTTGTATTATTGTCCATTAAAATGGTTATTTCTTCGAATGCAAATAAATCTTTGCAACTTGTCTCGGATGCGAAAAAAATTTTACAAAAAATTATATAATTTTATCCTTAATGCAATCGTCTGATACATTATCAATGTTCACTCGGTCGAACAGTGTATTTTTGTAATATTGAAAACGGACAGATTTCTAATTTATGGAAAACTCATTATGAAAACGATCATCGTCCTAAAGTCTAGGACGTATGTCTATAGGTAAGGTCAGGTTAGGATTCATCAAAGTAATGTCTTGCATTATGCAGCAAGGAACGGCAAATTCTTTTTTGCTAGATTCCAGCACATATCAAGGAAAAACAAAATGGCCGCAGATACATAAGGACACACGCAAAGTTTTCAAGTATCGACGTCATTCCTCTAATATTCTTATTAGAAAGTATCTGTAGGAGGGAAAAACAAAATTTCTTCGATTCATCTCGATCGAAAATCTTGTAGTTGTTGAACGAAAATTTAATTAAAAATTTTATATTTCCATTACATTTTTACTTTCGTCTCTATATGGTCATTGCGCAAAGTACGTGTTACATTTGGGGTGATTACGCTATTATCAGCTGTTTAACGGTGAACCGGTTATCGACGTCATATTAATCGCGTTGTTTTCTCACAAGCTTATATCATGATTGGGATAAGGAATTAATACAGATTCCTAATGAATATCTTGATCCAATTAATTCCATCGATTTTATCACCTGTAAATGTATATTTGAAATAAAAATACAATACCTGTACGTTTTTTAAAACAATTTACATGAAATTCAGATAAAATTGAAAAAAAAACTGGAAAAGAAAAATATATCATATATACAAATATTAACATTTTACGGTCTCCTCTCTAATTATATGTTGTATATCTGTCATATCAAAATGGTGACATTTTATAAGACGGTCTTTATAACGATATCATATAGGGAATAATCTATGATAATTGTATCGTTTAACGTATAATAATTGTATTATTTATTGTCACGGTGTATATTCAGATAGAAACTTTTTTTTAACAAAAAATTAAACTCGCCCATTTAAAGAATCGCTCGTCTGATTAAGATTTTGCATAAAAATATATAAATTGTAGGCTCTTTCATAATTTTTAAATATACTAAATGCCTTTTTTTCGATAAAAATTAATTCGTCGTTAATTTTTTCAATGATAAAAATGCTAAGAGGTTCAATTTTTTGTTGGGAGCACCAATGGATTATTTAGCAATAAATTGTTGCCAAGATCAAACTTAAACGTGTGCATGTTCGTCGATCGATTTATATTTGAGACGTTATTAATGAAGGATATAAGATTATCATTGGGCAGGGAGGAGAGAAGTCGAGTGTACGATGAATCGTATCGTGACGTCTCAAGGATACGTGCCACTCGATGTGTCGCCCAAATTTCAAAGTGGAGAACTTAAGCCTCAGTCTGACAATGAGTAACATATGCATAACTGTGTGGGCATGCATGTGCGTAATCCTTTATAGTAGTCAGGGCCATTACCAGGGCTGATTACTGCACACGTCTTAATCAGCTCTGTTCGGATTACATAGGATCAGCTTGAAGACCCTTTTGATAAAAATGAAATGGTAGAAACAGGATTTTTGGCTGTTTGAAAATAAAAAAAAAACTTCCAGTAAGTACTCCAGCCGTTTCCTATTTTCAAATAATTTTTCGTCATTTCAATTACAACGAACAGTTTCGACTAATCGATTTTGTATTTATTCGTCTATTTAGCCCAGAAGTGTTGGACACACAGAAGTATACTCTGTACTCGTTAAATTACTACGATTCAATTAAAAGTGTTGTTACTATTGAAAAGTACTAAAATTTTATCAATGCAAAACAGTACCATGCAGGTTTTCGACTGTAAAAAATCAATGCTTCCCAAGAGCCAGGTCAACATTCTATTACCAGACGAGTTCGGATTTAAATACCATTTGGCGGTTTTGGATGATTAATTTGGACCGCGTCGCAGTACTTTAATGAATTACGTGCCGCAATTGAATAAATTATTATTTATCATTAAGTAATCGCTGGCCAGTTAATTGAATTGGAGCCGCAGTGTTATTTCCAATGAAAGAGAGTACGTTGTAACCGGTTGGATTTATTCCCGACTTCCACATTTAAATCATTTCGAAAACAAATATCTGAACTTTGACATGGTCAAGATTTATTGATAGCGTCAAGTCAAGCAGACACTGTTAGATAAGTATCCACCTACGGCAAGAAATGACCGAAATGTATGTGTAACAAAAATAATTTATTATATTCTTACGTTTCTTCGCACTCGCGCATGCGCACGGGCAGTCTCGAGTAGACGAGGTTATGTCCGTTCGAGCAGGAAACGCGCGGTCGCTCGTCAGGGTTAGGATTCGAGGTTTCCAACACCTGCAGAAACGTAGGCACCGTCTCTAGAAATCATTGATGTCGCCGCGGGCGTGGAACGATTATTTGTATCGGTATCACGTGGAGGGCGCACGCAGTCGAGGTCATACCAGTTCTCACTGTCAGTGAAAGTACAAGCGATCGCATCTCCAAAGTGAATTCACCGGGCACACCTTAAACTCTTCTTATTCCATAATCGAATGGATACTTGGATGCTTTTTTTATGCCATATGAGCTCATAATGTCGCAACTGTCAAATGTGCATATGCATATGTGTATCAATGGAAAATAGTTACGTCTTGTATGAAAATTCAAAGTTAACAGGTCAGTCTGTGTTTGTATGTATATATAAATCATAATTATCTCTAGACTGATCAAATATTCTGGCGACGCTTTGTCTACTCCTCGTGAACATTCCTTTATATCATCCGGTCGCGACTTTCGATTTATCCAAACACATTATAAAGATATTAACCGAGTGCCCTGGGTCTTGATAATTATCAATGTAGTTTTTCTACCTGTCACTTGTCGTTAGGTTAGGTTATATGTATCTACAAGAGACACTTGTGTCAAATTAATCTATAAAATCTATCCTAGATGCAATTTTCGTGATTAGTAATCAGTTTTTTCGATTGATTTTATCCTTGAGCAAGCTCGGTCCTCTGGACGAAATCTACGAAAGTTTCTTGCACGTTCTAGAACTTTCAATCAAGAGCAGGAGATCCTTATCTAGAGTGAGTTGTTGGGATCGATTTAGTCGTATGCGTACGATTAATCTACCGAACTGATTTGAATAATTTTAATTGAGAAATTCATTCAAAATGGTAAACTATTACTAATTATCGCATATCTCTTTAGATTTATCACTTTGCGTACTCATTAAAAGATTATTAGGTATGATCGTCAAACATCAACGAAACGAGCGTAAGTCGATACCGATTTAACCTCGTTTCGTTTTCCAGGTTACATTTTTGCGTTTGATCTTTGAATTGTGTGTCATTAGCTCCACTCGCCCATTGTCTAATTCATTGTCTGGTTGACTAGAAGAAATGATTAATCGTCAACTTAATTTAACAAAGAAAGAAAGAAAAACTCACGATGTTAGGTCATACGTTCCAGGTATCGAATCCTTATTAAGTATTGTTTGGTAACTGGAAAATTCATTTTTTTCCAGATGCCTATTCTACCGGACAAGATCCATGCTATAGAGGATTTTTACTGGGTTTTTACTAAGTTGCTGTATATACAAAAATAATTTAAAAAATGTCCTATTCTAAAGTAATATACTTCGAATAATTAAATCTCTTGAATATATATTAAAATTAAATTATAAAAAAAAATTCATACTAAGTGTCGTATATGAGGCCAATTAAAAAATATTTATTTAACATTTTTATGTAACATGATTAAAGATTCGTAACTGACGTGAATAACTTCGACGACGTGACGAGGTCTTGGTTAGGAAGAAAGTTTAAAAAGTATTCAGAAAATACATGTTAATGTAAATGTGGATTAAGATGGGCAAGGGGAACGGTGACAAGCGGGGAGGGATCCCAAGTTCAGCCTGGAGCTAAAGGCTCGAACGAAAAGTACATTTTGAGGTCGACGGGCTAAAAAAGTTTAGCAGTTCTCAGGGGGATCGGGACGATGGAGACGAACGGTCTGGTAAATTCGCCAACCAGATGCTGACTGCGCTGAGCAATCATAAAATACAAAAGTTGCCAACCCATTCAGCGGTTGCTCACCAAGACCAATACATTCACTCATGGATCTTCGAATCGTCCATTCATTGGTCTTCTCCTCCCAGCGTAATATTCAGCATACTAGTTGCGGGAGCGTATTTCGCAATCGCCGAGTTTGCATTGTAAATTTGCGGAAACGGGCACATTCGACGAAATTAAGCAATATTTTATGCGCGAGGATAGTTTCGTATGAGACTTTCCTTATCGAAATATCGTAAAATTAACCTATGATATTATTTGACAAAGTTGGTCAAACTTGTGCTTGTACGTTACAGGTAATTATAATTTTGTAATATATTTTTTTTGTTTTCGATTTAATCATCAGTCTCCACGTACTGTATTATCAGCTAAATCTTATATCTGGAGTATATTCATAATATCCAGCTGACATTTCAGTCCCGATCAATACCTTGAAAGTGCATTAACGTTCAATCCCTGGAACCTCATTCGGATCTAATTTTGATTCTGGTTCCTTAGAAGCAACGATGAATCGCAGCAGTCTAATTCAGCAACGGACAGTCGCGACCCCATCTGCCTTCGCTGTGTCAAAGCAGTGCAAGGATAAGAGACAAAAAAAAGAATGGAAGCTGCGAAACGTCTCGATCGGTGAGACCTCAGAGAGCGTGGCGATAAGTGAGGACACGAGAAGACGGAGGCAGGTAAACTTATAAGATCATTTAATTTATGGAAATTTAAAACTTGTTTCCGTGAAATTCAGAAGCGACAATTTTCATGCTTTTGACAGTGCTGATGGCGTAAAAGGTGGAAGCTGGCTGTGGTACAAGACAAGAGAAGGACAGATATGGAGGAAGAGAAGAGAAGGAGATTTGAATACAATCCAGCAAGCAGTCACATCGATAATTGCGACTATCACAAAAAATCTATAGGATCTCTAATCAACGTTGTTGCCAACAATAGCAGGCAAAAAAGAGCCCAGCCGTAAATTGTCACACCGAGGTTAATCGATAAAAAGATAATTTTCCTCATATAAAAGTTATAACGAGCTGTCACGCCATTTAATGTAATATTGTAATTTCGTTTGCCCATGCATAATGTACTAGGTAGACAGGTTAGGGTTGGGTCAGGTTAGGTAATACGTTATTGGACACTAAATTTTATGAACATCCACTGGTCTTCACGAGAGACTATAAACGAGTCGATTGATGATTGGGTCTTTGGCGATTTTAGAATTTATCTTCTGTAGCTCGTTAAGTAGGACATGAACGTTGGGCGGCCATCTTGTCCGGTGCAGAAAAAGCGCACGGGCGACGGAGTTATTGAACGGTACCGATAGATATTACTCAGGATCCTGAAGAGCATCGCAATAAGCTCGTTCAATGGCTTCGTTTCTCGGTCACCGATCATGGAGCATTTTTCAATGGTCTCTAGCCGCCATTGGGCTCATCGTTTTTATACTTCTCCCCATTTCTTCTTTGTATGTATGAGGAACGTGAGAACCACTGGGAGTGGCGGTGTCGGAAGTGGAATTTATGAATGGGCCTCGTTTACTGAACGGCTCCCTCACCTTTTCAAAGCCGCGCTCAGAATCAAACGCCAATACGTACACATGAGTTAGACATGTTTATGTGTGTTTATATATATATATATAACCGACGAGATGGTCCAAACGAATTAAATATAAATTCTCAAACTTGCTTGTCTAACAGGATCATTGTTTTAGTTATGATTCTTAGCCAATTTATAACTGACTAATACTTTATTCTTACATTTTATTTACACGTGGAGATATATATATGTATATTTGAATAGGTTAAAGATAATTAGAGAGTGTCTTTATTAATGAGAGTCAGAAGAGACAGTGGGGGCTCGTAACGAGTAGAAAGTTCATTTTGGTTCATATTCAAAAATCTGTGAATCGAGGGGGTCAATGGGTGCGCCTGACACCCTCTTACCTTTTGAATATTCAGATGTACTGACACTGACAGATTTCGAAATTTTTGCAATTTTTCCTAATGACCGATTACCCCCCCCCCCCCCCCTTCTTTGCGTCGAATATCCAAATAAAAGCTTCAGGTTGAAATGATATCGTGAACTGGGGCTATATCCTGTTAGTTTGTAGTGAACTACGTTAATGAAATTCCAATCACAGGTTCATTGTTGTATCAGGTATTTTTTTTTGTAATGGTAAACCGAGTTTCTATTATGTACAGTCCACTGCGACAGATCATTAAGCACAGTTGATATATTAGGGTCAAACAAAATTGACCATTATTGTGTATTGTGTATTAAATACGAAAAATCAGAGCTTGTAGGATTAAATCGGTATAGTATAGAAAAAAATTGTTTCTCTATAGTCACTAGTTTATGAATGTCTAAAGAAAAGTAAATCTCAGCCGGTCGTCGTGGTCCTATTAAATACACAGCAGATGAATACAGTAAATTTGATATATATATATTTTTTCTTATATTTTATTAATATATCTCGTTGGTCTATCAATACGTATGATATCAGAAGCTGATCGAAATCTCACGGCTGACTAATAACATAGTTAATTTATGCTCATTATAAAATTCACTGTATCCATGAATTCGGTTGTAGCGTAGAAATTAATTCACCCGCTATGCATATGATACTTGAACATCGTAGCACCTGGATTTAGCAAGCGCCGAAAATAGACAACCTGATATGATATCATACGGAATGAATCGTTTAATTCTTAAATGACTATACATAAATTACGGCCTGGGAGAATCTTCGGCGTTGAATATTTTGTCCACCTTTAAATTTTTTGTCTTCTTTTTTTTTTTATAGATTTCACCAACCACTAACGGAGAGAGTTTGGATTACGAAAAGATTTCCTTGCTGTCGTAATATAAACTATTAACACGTGCAAGAGGCAGGAAGTCCGACTAAGAAATTATTTGGTAAAAATGTATTATCGGTAACATTATTTATACATATAATGTTGATAAAAAAGACCTAGAAATACATGTAATCAATTATATTTCAATATAATTAAATATGAAAAGCTTATACAAATTGAGTGATCCTGTTCAGGTTTAATTGTATTGATGCTGCGTGAATATGAATCCAGGGAAGACTTAACGCGGATCTGTCTTGTAATTTCGTCAGGGTCGGTAAGCCGAGGATTTACGAACCCAACTTTGTGTTTCGGGGTCGCGATTCTCATCCGGTCGAACCAGTCGGCACCGGGAGATCTAACTGCCACCGTGAAAGCCAGAGA
>JARPRH010000074.1:8537-34792 GCA_031763665.1 Calameuta haemorrhoidalis | reverse complement strand
TGACTTTATTGCTTCTTTCCGGATATAAGAACACTGTGACTAACAATACAAACTGCTAACAGTTTTGTTTTAGACTTGACTTTGATTTGATAATTGTTGCTGACTTGCTGACTGACTTTGTAAACACTTGTCTGAACTCTGGTCTGAACTCCTGCACACTTTTTCGATGCTCCGACCCTATTTAACAACTTCGTTTATTATCCCTTCCGCTACTTTTTCCGAATATGATTGGTCTATATTTCCCTTTCTTATTATTCAAGTAACGAATCAGAACCCTATCGTTTATCTACCCATTGCTGCATACCTGAGTCCTGCAATTCCGTCCCCGAAACCTCGCGAATATTGGATGTCTCGAGAAGCTTCGAGTTCATCTTTTATTGTAGACATAATAAGGATCGGTATAACAAGTTGCTTATGAGTATAATGCATACTAAAATAATAAGCTTAACTTTCCCCGATAAAATAATAGTAGAGATATACGCAAATTAAGAATTCCAATTCTAATATGGAATGCAAGTCAAAGTATAACGTGAATATATAAATATGAATATATAAATGTGAATATATAAACGTGAATATATAATCATGTTAACATTAATTGACCGGCGTACGGTTGATAAAGATATTGGCATGTGTAGTGTGTATAATGTATGTATGGGTCGGGATATAACAATATATGTGTGAGTTGGCCATGGGTATAAGTGGCTGTGTAATTGTATAAGCGGGTGGATGACGTAGGCAAGAGGGCCGAGACGTAACAATATATTTTTATTATTCCACACAATCATATAATTTGCTTGCATAATACGATGGAAATATCAAATACATTTATATCTTTTTCGACTCAGCCATTGTAACACAAACAATTTTTTACATTGGGACTGCAAATTGGCTATCTATTTCAATTTTTAAAGCATTCATATAAATTGGCTCACTTCACATACTACACTTTTCAATAACTTCTTGAAATATAAGAAGTTGTTGACAGCGCCAACGTGAAATAATGTTAAGGTTTCCTGTGACTATGAATGTTTTCCTCTTTATCTCCGCACATATGCATGAGATATTCTGGAAATAACACACTGAACAATAAGATGCTTCCTACAGAGATACACAATTCATCACATTCTTATCATTGGAAAAGATTTTTTTTTTCCTCTTTAATAACCTATCCTTATAGTTTTTTATAACAATTTTCTATTTTTACATTATTTTATTAGTAAAATTCTACGATTTACATGATGTGGACTGAATGATAATTTATATGATACTAAAGTTTAAAGAAATTAAGTATAAAATCAGTCCCTCATAAAAGGTTTTATTTGGTACTTTTATAGAATATTATGTAAGATCCACAGAAATAGTGGTCAAACATGTTGGATTAGTTTTGAGCACATTTCGTTGTTTTTTATGTCAAGAAAATAGGACTTTGCTGGCAGCAAAAGCTTGATTCTGCGTGTCTTTCTTAATTTGTGCTTACTGCCTGGTATCCTTTCTATTTTGTAAATATTATGCCTTATTGTAGTTTGCGGTTGACTCAATCTCATACACAGAAAAACCGAACCCGAATACTGCGCGTCAGTACTTAATTCTAATTTGGGTTCCACGCTCAGTGTAAATTCTACTTTACTCTGAATAAAGTCGGAGTGAACTCTACTAGATCCAATAATAGCTATGCCAGATCTCATATCTGCGAGGGATTGTGCTTTTCGCGACCATAAACTAAGCTGCACTTGTCCAGCCGAATCTAAGCTAGCAGCTCCATTCACATCGGTTTCAATAACAAAACCCGATGACATTGGAATATACTCTTTGTGTTGAGAAAAATTAAGAAGTCCCTGAAGTACTGGTGTTCTTTTTGATGCTGTTCCAGACCATATATGACCTAGTAGTTCTCTTTGGCTAGAAAACAAGACGAAAGGTCTTATGTCAACTTCGAGAATACTTATATCCATTGTAGCAATGACTGTTTCATCCTCGTCAGGTGTATCTGAATTGTCTTTAAAGGATGATGCAAAACTCCCAAGGCCTCCTCTGTAGAGTTCTAAAGAGAAAAGAGACTGATAATCTTTACCAGATTGCAATATAACGTCAACTATTCCACGTTTTGGAAGTCCAGAACTCGCTTCCTGAACTGTGATTAGCGATCCATTAATTTCGGTAGATTTAAAAAAACTTCTAGTATAGGCCCTACTGAATCCTTTCAGGGAGAGCACATTGTAATTTAGAATCTTCGTAGTTGCAGATTGGAACACTTCTTTTAATTTCTTAGCAAATTTAACATTTTTCTCTGCAATTTGTTTCATTCGTTCAACTAGATACATTCGGATTTCATATGCGCTGTCATTCGTTGCAAGGTATTCAATGAGACCTTGGAGGTCCTTCTTTGAAGGATCGGCTTTCAGTATAATGTCTAATGCAGCAATTCGGGTGCTAATGCTTCTTCTGGTATATAAAATTTGATAAAAAATTCTGGATGCTATGATTTTTACTTCATGGGTTAAATCCTCCTTTGGCAAATATCTTAAGGCACGCCAAGCCGTTAAACTGACCAAATTAGTTTCATTGATAGCATAATGCAATAAGGTAGGAATGGTGGTCTTAGTTCTTAAATTACGTAAAGCTCTAAGATATTTAAGTTTGCATTCATCACTTAAGCAGTTACTCAGTTCGATTTCCAAACTCCTTCTGACTCTTTCACGTATTGTTGGTGAGTCACCTCGTCTGGCCATAGCAGCTGCTGTCAAAGCAAGAGTTTCTGAAATTTTAGTATTTTGCATCGTCTCTTTAGATCTTCTTAAAATATCTTCAATTATATCAGTATTAGGATTAGTAGATATTGATAACACCCACAGATATCGTTCAATATCATCACTTATCTTCTCTTGTTCAAGAATTTTCATGGCTGTCTGATGTGCTGTGGGAGTCCCTGCTGATCCCAGAATATCATATAATTGCGATTTAAATTTTTTATTGCGTGGATTTTTCAATAAATTATTTAGTTCTTCAGGGCTGGCATCTCTGACCAATGGCATTAATTTAAGGAGCGCACTTGCTGACTTCACTGAACCCACTGCAGCATCTTCGAGAGCTTCCCGATTTTGTTCCAGTATTTCTTCAAGCTATAATACAAAGTACTCAGAAAATGGGTATTTAAGACTGGGTCATTAAGACTGAATTAATTCAGAAATGTTTAGGCTTTATAGAAAAATGTTGTGCAAATACGTAAATAACACAAATGGAAATTATAAACAAAATATTATAATTCCAATGATAAGATTTTATTAGCATTTTTATTTTTTACTCAGTTTGCATCAATTAAAAAAATTAATTTATTGTCAATAAATTGTTACTTTAATGAAGTGATTACTTTTGTTTGCATATTTGAAACATACATCCACAACAATAATAGCACAAAAGAATCTAGTTCGCTTGCTACAAATATAGCCAAGCTTTGCTGGCTAAATTTATATATAATTCATAGCAAATTTGAAATATATTCTCAACAAATGTTTGCTTAAAAGTAGTTCAATTGTTTACACAGATACATTGTGTTATCTGGAACGTTGCTATCTAGGTAGGTTTGCTTTGAGACATGCCCGAAACATTAATTTCATGGATTTAGACCTTCACCCTAATCTAATTTTTAAGCATTAAATAGCGATACAAAATTTTGCAAAATATCATCAGAAAGGATGACACCCTCCCCCTGCCCTATTCTTTTGCGAGCAACATTATTCAATGTAATCGGTCCTTACGAGCACTCAGCTCCTCCATAGTGTAACTTAGACACAGGATATTAATAACCATAGCATTGTAAGTCCAGGGGAACGGTCCACATACGGAATGCTCCCACTAATGCTGACCAGTGAGTGTAAGAGAGAATATGGCTTAGTTTTACGAAAACCAAAGACCTTCAGAACCACGAACCCCGAGGTATGTGCCCGCAAGAACCAAGAGCAATCCGCGGTGGTCCTGTTATGTCCCGGTTGCGCTTACCAAGAATCTCGGCTTTCCGCGACCGGGGCGTCTCACGTGAGACCAAGCACACCCTTTTCCCTTTACGTTCTTCTCCTCTACGGGGGACCTACCAGCGACGATCTTAGAAGGCGAATTCCTCCATGCGCGGGATCATCCGACATCCTTGCGCGTGGTGGACTTCGGACGCGTTATCTTTCCCGAGACTTTTAATTCAACATCCTTGGAACCCCCCCCCCCCCCCCGGCCTAGCGGAAGGCTGCTAGCCGGTCGCTGCGAGGACAGTAGTTAGTCTCAGTTTCACGGCCTAGCGGAATACGCTGGCTTCCATACAGAGGTGCACAGCATCAGTAATTGTCAGTCTCGGGAATAGTGAGTATGTGCGGGACCCCATATCGTGACCCACGGTCGAAGTTTCGAGCAGTTACGCCGCTGTAGAAGTGTACGGTTAGTAAGTAATAAGACTACAGGACACAAAGAAAGAACCCACCTAGTAAGTAGAGCATACGGGAGTGAGAGCGAGCGTGAAAGAGTGAGAGAGAGATTGAGTGAAATAGCGTGATATAAATATTTTAATAAATTGTTAATTTGTGTGCCCAACCCGCGTCTGTTTGCCATAACATCCAGCTATCGCCATAGACCCAATCTACCAGCCGAGCCCGTAAGGGGCGGAGACAGGCCGAGCAGGACCCACAACGTACGTCCTTCCGTCGGGACACGACGCCCTGGGTCGTAGCAGTCCCACGACTCCGAAATGCACCCAATCGGCATTTTAACATCCCTTGTCTGGATCCAGATGCTCTTCGAGCTTGGATCAAGGAGACAAAATAGTCAGTCTACTTAGGAGCCTCATCTGAACCAGTCATATTTTTACTCTCATTAAATTTTGTTGCATGCGTCCGGCGCCACCGTCACGAAACTTCACCACACGTAGCGCTAGTAGTCTTCTGCTCAATGTGCTTGAAATGTGTTCGATACTAAAAACCAGGCCGAGCTTGATAGAAAACTACTAACGCCACGTACAGAACGGTAGAGGAGTTAAAAAACAACGCGGACAGAATGAGTACATTTATTGTATATGGACAGTGGTGAGCATATCAGGGGCCTAGTTTTGTCGCACCGATAAAACTTTAGAATATACAACGATAATAATGTTGGATTAAATCGCGCCACAGATATGCGTCGCTGGGCCCACTGATGAGACAGAAATTTAGTGACGTCTATTTACGGCGCTGGTATTTCAGGAGTTAAACCAGACCCCTCGTTTATCAAAATCAATTCTAATCATTTAAGCTTTAGAAAGTAATACGTAAAAATAGTCACATACATACAGATGTGTGAAAAACAGTGATTTCCTTTTGGTTTTGACGTAGTCGAATAAATATACTAACCGTTTTACATCCAGAATGTGGACATAACACAGGCTCAGGTTGCAACTCAATCGAAATCTTTCTGAAGTTTTGTTCAAGAAGAGCAACGGCATCCTTTACGGTATCTGTTTGAACCGGTGATGCATTCAATGTTCCCGGAAGTAATGTCAACGTTCTTTGAGAAGTAATAATTGTACCGACATTTTGTTTGCCTCTTAAATTGATTGTGTGGTTCTCATAATCAGTAATGGACTTGGGCAAAAATGCTTGAGTTAATTCATACATGGACATACGGGAGCTAGTAACAGCAACACCCATCATAGGTATGAGATGCCTTTTTGCCTGAGCATAGACATTATGCTGGCAAGTAATTTTCTGTTTCTTTATAGAACGTGCTTTAATCAAATTGTACGAAACGTTGCAGAGTCCAGATGCATCTCGTTCCTGAAATTCTCCATCAACAGTTTTATACTGAAAGAGACTGGCCAGACCTTTTTTTAAATTTAAACTTGATGATTTTTCCGTTGGATTTAAATAGACTTCCATGATTTCTCCATGTTTCCAAAGAACATAGACCGGGCTTCCGGTATCCTCATCTAGTTTTGAAGAATGCTTGATAAAACCGTCTGGTTCAGGTGCTTTTCTTGATTTGATGTGTAGTCGTGGAGATAATAGCTGTAACGAAAATATTTATATAAATTTTAAGATACACAGGTTCAACATGACTACTACAATAATTCGGACGCTTCTTATGAAAAAAATTAATATAATTAAGTAATAATATAATAGTTATAGACATGTTACGTCTCATGCGTCGTGTCGTAGCAGCGGTGTAGCTGCTCGAAACTTCGACCGTAGATCACGGTATGGGGTCCTGCACACAGTCACTATTCCCGAGACTGACAATTACTGATGCTGTGCACCTCTAAATAGAAACCAGCGTATTTTGCTAGGCCGCGAAGTCCACTAGGCGCAAGGATGTCGAGTGATCCCGTGCGTGGAGGAATTCGCTTTCTAAGATCGTCGCTGGTAGGTCCTCCGTAGAGGAGAAGAACGTAAAGGGAAAAGGGTGTGCCTGGTCTCACGTGAGACGCCCCGATCGCGGAAAGCCGAGATTCTCGGTAAGAGCAACCGGGACGTAACACCCCTCCCCCTTGGAAAAAGATCGTCGCCCCCGACGAAAACATCATCGCGATGGCGGCTTCGCCGGGGCCGCCTCACCACTCACACTCACTCTCCCGCACATCACCGGCACTGGAGGTCTTCACAGGCCGCACGGGCGCCCGCCCTCTTTTAATTCTTCACGGAGACCCGCTCGAATACAGGAAGGTCTCGGCGATGGAAGATGGGATCGCGATCCACCGCCTTCCCCGCAAACTTCCTCTTCCCACTGCGCGGCCCCTGGCAGTGGTGTTTGTGACCTCGGTTGGCCTCATCAGGTTCAGTCCCTCCAGGTCCCGCGCGTACGGTCCTTCTTCCAAGGTGTGAACCTCGGCCTCCTGCTCTGGACCTCGGGGTCACTGGTGTCCCCCAACGCCGAGAGGGTCGAAGATTTTGAGCCCCTTGGGCCCGGGCGGCGGCGGCCGCACATCTAACAATAGAGCCACCAGCTGCGGGGGGACCCTCTCCAGGTTGGAGGTTAGCAAGTCCGTTTCCCGGAGGTCGATTAGCGGCGGATCCCAGCATTTAACCCACTGAATGAAGTCGGGGCGGCTTCCTTCTTCCACCCGGATTCGAGCTGTCTGGATGGAGGCGTCCTTTTTCGTCTTGCCGGCCGGAGCGCAGCCTTTTTCCCGGGAAGCACCCGCGGGTGCTTGTGGCTCCTGCGACGAAGTCTTGGGCGCTGGCTCGCACTGCAGACCATCCAGAATCGCGATGCATGTACCCAGGTATCCTGGGTACTGCATCCCGTCGATCACGTCTCCGCACAACGGACAGCGCGCCCCGGAGGCCCGCGCCACTCCCGTTGTCCTGCGTACGGTGCACTCACCGGCGTCCTGGCACTGAGACGCGGGCCGCTTACACAGTAGGCAGACGCCGCGTGTCCCGACATCTAACAATTTGCCTTCTGCCTGATGGCAGTCTGGTGTGGAAAGATGATGAGGACACAACGTATCGAACTTCCTGGAACGGACGTGGGCCGTCTTTGTCCTGTTTGTTTGTAGTGTTGTTTGTAACACTGCCGCAAGCTGTTTATTATCTTGGACCGACAGAGAAACAGGATTCTGGCCAAGACCAAGACTCCTTGAAATCCGAACCCGGTGAGGACTATTGCATGTTGCTGCTATCTTTCTCGGCGATGTGCTCCTATTTCTCGAACCTTCTTCTCGAGTTCAAAAAGGGACTCGCCGTTCCTATGTTCGTTCCATGCCTGTTTCAGATCGCTCGTCGCTTTTGGCACCAGGCCGAACGACTCGCGGGGATCCGAGGTTGCCAGCGATTTCCCTTGCAATTCCGGTGCAATTATCGTTATGTTCAAATTCAAGTTCGGACGATACAGATACTGTTCGTTACCATCGTACGTTCGTATTCCAGTAAGGGTGACAAATCATGTTTGGCCTACACAATTGGGGCTCAGTAGTAGTATCCCTGCTCCCTCGAGGTCGACGCTCTGGTCCGGAAGCCCCAGATACTTTATTCGCAGGTGCTCAGGGTCGGCCAGGGAGTATAACCAGCCTCTTTAATGCGGAAGGTGAGACCAAAATGGTTCGTGGTCCGATAGGATCCGTACATTGCATTTTCTAAAAGTATTCGCCGTGGGCCGCGTCAGCATGCGTATCTGCCTGATGCCGTCTTTGTGCACCGGAGTTTCCATGGAGCAGACATATTCCAGGTTCACCATCCGACAAGATGTTAAATACACCGAATCGGCTAAAAAGAACGTACGAGGACCTGCCAACAAGGCCAGATACCTGGAGGTGGTCAAGATGTACGCCGAACCGGTCTCGTTGGCTATCGTCTGCCTGACCAACCATGAATGCAAAGTAGTTATACAAGGAGAGTTCTGGATCAAGATTCCTGCACCGACATTTACCGACACTCCGGAGTGAAGGAAGCTTCGCGTCCTTGCTACAAGCCCCCTATGAATGGTAAGTTAGGACGGTTGAGAAGGATTTCTGCTTAGCGACGCGTGAGGCCCCGTTTTGGAAGATTTCTGCTTACCGACGTCTCCGGATTGAGTGAGCGAGAGAGAAAGGGGGTGCGTGCGCGCATGAGTCAACGTCGTCGTCGCTGACCCCCATTGGCGCGACGTCATCAGGGGGGGGGGGGGGGGGCTACCTAGTTTTACGTCAGGTGTCAGGGGTTTTACGGTATATTTTAGAAATTCTACATCAAACGTAATTGAGTACTTTCTAGATCCTTCTATTGCAACCCTAACTCAGTCTCATCCATGATATATTGACCTCGCACGTGGAAACGGTGGATTTTAAAGAGATGATCGGTAACCCTTTGTATACCGATTTTTACCGAATTTTGCATTTGCGATCCCGCGACAGCCCCCCTTTTTCCCTTCACAGACCCCGCAGACTAGCGTGCGGAGTCGGTGGAGATGACGAATGACCCTTTGTATGCCACCGAAAAATTTCGATAACATTTCATCATCATAACCCCCCTGTTCCTCCTTCGCCTCTATCGTCCCGCTACGATACATTGGCCTTGGCCTTGGAGAGACGGTAGAAAATAAATGAGGTGTCAAATAATCCTTTGTACGTTACCGAAAAATTGTTTATAATAATTTAATGCGCAATATTTATTCGAGAGGAATTGCGCATCGAGGATGGTAAAAATCAAAGGAGGTGTCAAATAACCCTTTGTACGTTACCGTAGTTACAAACATAAGGAAAATTCAAACCAAATTTCGAGCAAAACACATCGTTGACGTGGAAAATAGCTTCTCCGTATTCCTGCCAGCAAGGATCTCAAGGGTTCTGATGGAAGATGAACATTCCTTTCAACGGATGGTTTTGGTTACCGCTGAGAATCGGCTTTGTATACGCTATCTCGGTGGGAAGTTCAACCTCATCGAATTTCAATACTTGTAACTTTCATATTCATGATTTAAATAAACAGATTGTCACATACGTGATAAAAAAATACAACTTGTTTAATACTGTACAGGGTGGTGGTGTGTAAAAGACTCAAAACACGCAGACTGATACTTTTAATATGGAGGATTTATTTCTCTCTACAATAGGAAGCTCTGCATAGCACGCCACATCTGACACGTCCTCTTTCTTTCTTGACACTGCCCCTCCGCGCGCTCTTTCTCGAACATTCCCTGCACCGCCAAACTCCCTAGTTCCCATAAAGTTTTCTAATACAACTGATTATTATTTCTTTCACATATACTTTATTCTTAATCAAAAAATATACATTCCATCATCTAAATTCTTAATGATTTAGCATTTTCCATAGCACAATTGAAATGTGGAGTATGTGGTGATGCGTACATAGGGTAAGTGAATTTTTTCGCATCTTTTGCAATGAAGGGCAGCCCAGATCTCCCAAGCTCACGATGTCTACCGATTGCCCCATACAATTCTCCAACCAATTTTTCTTTTCCAATCCTTTTACACAAATTCTGCTAGCATCTCGTAAAATGACTCGAAGAAGATGTATCGCCGGAGTTCCAAGAGATACCATGAAAATTGCGTTGTAACCACAAATTCATGCACTTGTATTTCGCCGGAAGAGATTCCCATGGATAAGGTGGTTAAAACAGAAATGTCGCAGGCTCGGAGAAATCGATACCCATTCCAATCACAGACAGCTCCTTCAACACAAACTTGTCCGAGGGTTTCTTGAAACCTTGTACATCCACGATGAACTCCATTGTGATAGACTGCTTGTATAGAGACGATCGTAGGGTTTTTATATTAATTTTTTCACCCCACCACTGATTGGATTACATTCTACTATTCGATCATGCAGAATTAAACAAAAAGCTGATGTTTCGGTGGGGAAATTTTGGTCTGCCTCGAATTCAAGACTAACGTCGACTGGTTCAAATTTGAGCGACTCATTTTGCTTGGAGCAATCGATGACAATTAGTGGACCATAGGCGAGGAAATCACTTTTCCTCAGTATGGGCTCAGGCTCTTTGCCGTAATAAGTAGCTTGAAAGTTTACATACATCTCGTACAGCAGAGCAAACTGATTACGATCAATGTCAAGGTTTAGGTTTCCATAGGGGTAGCATTGCGAATTCAAGAAGAGTTTAACGTCTCTGACATTGCAATGGTCAAAGTGACTGGCATTCTTATTTTTATTATTCTTTTTGCCAGTTTGGAATCCCAATATGACGTATCGAGGTTTCCCAAGTTGACTGGACGTCTTGACGGTCCACACATGTTTGTATGTTGTAGGGAGTAGAGAACACTCGTACAGTTCCCAAGTGCGGAAGCTCAGAGGGATGGGTGCATCCTTCTTGATGAATTTCAGCAGTTCTATCTTTTGACGATCGGAAGCCTTTACGTACAGTATCAACCATTCCAATTTTTGAATTACAACTTTACATTCTTCCGGAGCAGTATGCACAATGGCATTGACGTCGCTCTTTGCCCTCGTTAGGATCAACTCGTGCTTAGCGTTTACAACGATCTTACGATAATCTTCAGCAAAGTCTAGTATCATGCTCAGCGGTATGGATACGTCAAAGTAACCAGCTGCGTCGGTCAGTTTCTCCCCCTGCGTCCAACCAGTGTTATCCATCAAGGAGCGTTGTCCACATGTTTACGTCCCAAATTTTCTCCACATCTTCTCGCAAACGTGTGGCATTATCGTCGATATTGCTCAATACATTTTTGAATTATTCGTGAATATTTTTTAAGTATCCGGCTATTTCTTTTTTCGTCTCGATGTTTTCTCTAGCAATTTGCAATTTCTCTTCTTCAATCTGGATCATTTGATCTTGGTATTGCTTGTTGTTCGCCACTTGTTCCGTCAATAACTTCATTTTTTCTCGCATTAGATCGATCGCTGTCCTCGTATTACTTTGTGTTCTTCTACTTTGGTGATTATAATTACTCGATTCTGAATAATCGCAAATATTGAGATAAAACTATTGTTTTAAAATGGTATATTCCATTTCATCACATCTCACAATGTCGATATCCAAAAAATAATCATCTGTAATACTTTTATTTTGTGTACGGTGAACATCGGTAGTTACTGGTGTTCTTTGTCCTTGCGCAATCACTTCTCTTTCGATGATGTCATCTTCTATATATTTTCCTTTAAACTACTAATACTTTCCTCCTCCTGTAAATGTTGAACGTTTGTCTTTCTATTACTATCATATAAAATATATGTTTTCCAATAGAAATAAAGTGGTTGTACTTACTACTGCCATAAAATCTAACTCATGCGGGTCATCTATTTTATTAGATTGTGACCCAATTAGCGACGCCAATGGATCATACACAAAATTTTCCATTTCAAGGCTTCGATTATTCAGGGCCACTGAAGTACGCATCTGCAAATATTATTTAAATTTGTGTAAAAATCAATTATTCAGTATATTGATTACAACATATTACTACAGCAGGTGGTTAGATCCTAAATTTACCCTGTAGTTACTATAATTCATTGCAAACTACTCATATATTATATTATCCTGACTGTCTTGATAATTATTGTTTGGATATTGTTCAGTGAGTCGACCTTTCACAAAAATAAGGGTCTCTCCTATCTGAGAAAACTATAAAGTAGCGTTTGTCCAAATATATTGTTCAAGTTAGAATTCCACATTTTAATTTATTTTTATTTGATAAAAGTAACAATATAAGAGAGTAGAATGTATACCATGTGAGGGAGTCCGGGAGAGGTGAATAGAGGGACACCGACAGTTCGTAACAATGTTCGATATAATTTTCAAAATGCTGTACAACTTAATTTACCTTAACCTAACACGCGCCTTAACCTACGGGGAATGGGGAGGGATCTGTCCGTCTGTCCGTCAATTTTCCGTCGTCTTGGCCACTTGGCTTTGGTTAAAGAGTGTACGTACTTTCCGTGTTAGTGTGCCCGGGTCCGGCTGCCCTCTCGTTTCTCCTTCTCTTCTCTCCCTGTCAGCTTTTCCTCTTCTCGCACTCTCGTTCCCTTTCTCCTCTTTCACTGTCCACTCTTCTTCTCCTCGCACTCCCGTTCTCTTTCTTCCTTCCGGCTCACTCTTTACTATCCCACGTGTCGCTTTCTCGCTTGTATGTACTCTCTTCTCGCCTTGCTCGTACTGACGGTCCCCGGCCGCTCGCGTATCTTCGTCGCCCTTCGGCTGGGTTCGGGCGATTCCGCGGCGGCTCAGGGCCCTGCTTCGTCTCTTGCGAGCGCCTCGTCACAACCAATATTCTCTTTACCCTCTTATTTTCAATTGAGTGAGCCGCAAGTCCCTTTGGATGATCTTCTGCGGTCCTTTTTGACGAGCCTGCCGAACTGAATCTATTAAAAAATCCTCCCTCTGGGACCTTATTCCTCGAAGATAAAACGACTCGTTGAAAATTCCCTCCCTCGGCTGAACTAAATCTATTAAGAAATCTTTCCTCTTGGACCTTATTCCTCGAAGATGAAACGACTCGTTGAAAATTCCCTCCTTCTGTATAATAATCTGAGTTAATTAAACAATTCATTTCATAAAAACAATTATGTCTCATTCCTTATTACCTTCTGCCACTCCTTCGATTGCTTATGTGGTCCATTGGCCACTGCATTCGGCGAGTTGCTGACAGTAAACCACATATCATTCTATGTGAACAAAATCGGTTACCAGAAATATATTTATTAACTAAAATTTATAATATTTTCACTAATATTCTTTTGTTCTCGCTGCTATAGCGTAAACGGCCTCGTGCAAAATCTATGTTCTCCTTCATATAATCTAACAACATTTCTTTCTGCTTTTCTGTTACGTTCATATTTGTTTTCACTGGTTTTCACTGGGTTTCACTTTCAATAATGTCGTTAATGGATAGCGAAAAAGAAGGAGGGTGCGCGCGCACGAGTCGACGCCGTCGCTGACCCCCTATCGCTTGACGTCATCGGAAGGAGGCCTTAATTTTACGTCAGGTTTCAAGCGTTTTACGGCAGATTTCAGGAATGTTACGTCAAGTATCAGGGATTTTACGGCAGATTTCAGAAATTTTACATCAAGTTTCAGGAATTATATATATATGGATCGAATCTAGGAATCACTAAAAGAATGGAGAAATACATTTGAAACGGTATATATTTTCACTTATCATCATCACCCTCATTCAGTATAACAATGATTTTTATCTGCTCGTTTGATTTTCTTCTCCTTCTCCTGCATTCTCAGGCTGACGTTCACCGGAGGATGATCCCGAAGAACCTCTCGCAATTTTCCTCTGATTCGATCTAGTAAGATTTCTATGTGTCGCTGCGTTGTCGAATGAATTATTATGTGCGAACGTAATGCGACGATGCCTTTCAGAATCAGGGAGATCTGAGTCACGCAGCCACTCATGATACCGATCTCTTCGAAACTGCTCTCTTTCTCTTGTAGTCCGATCACGTTCTGCTCCTTGTCATTGCCCCATTTTTGAGGTTACCTCGCACGTAACATTTTTGATGTGAAACATTCTGTTTACAAACATTACATTTTGTCCCCTGCGGAACGCGCCATTAGATGTTTCACATCAAAAAAAGAAAAAGTGGGTTAAAAAATCGAAGATGTTCGAATTCCATCTTGAACAAAGGCTTAAACAATTTGTTTTGTAGTGTAGTATAACATATATTTTTTTCAAAAAAAAAAAAATAAAAAATGTCGCTCTAAAAAAAAACTCAAAATTTGAGTTTAAAATTGAGCAAATAAAAATTTGATCTTTTCATATTTTTTTCGAAAACTAAATTTCAAGACGAAAAAACTGACCGCCATAACTTTTAGATTATGATGAATTGATCAGGAGTTATGAATTTTTTAAACTGCCATATGTTATGCTGGAAGTCTCCTGTCCCCCTCGAGAAACGCCAGACCGCAGTCCGGGCGTGCAGCAATGCGCTAAGTCAGGACTAAAGGCGGCCTGGCAACCGAGGTGCGGAAATCGAAAAAAGCGCACAATAATCACATTTTCGGAAGTCCAGCTTATGGCTGTACATCCGAGAATGCTCAGTCTACAATTATAATCCGAACGGATAGGGTGGTCTCGTGGAGTAGACTCAAGTACAGGAGATAGGCTAATACCGTACGGTACCTATACTTAAGGCAAGCCGACGTACGTCGGAACCCTGTACTCAGATCATCACTTCAATAAACCATTGTTTCGTTATATTCACGCGAGTCCTAACTCCTTAACCGGCAACGATCCCAAATTACCTAAAGACCTAACCTCTCGAAACGAACTCCTTCGTCTCCGGGACGTTACGGCACAACACATACAATTAGTTTTTTTGAAATTTTCAAAATTGATACCTTAAGAACTTTTGAAGATTAAGAGCTAAAAATTTAAAGGTAAGCGTCTTTTGATACATACAAGAAGATGTCAAAAATTCAGCTAAATAAAAAAATATGATTTTTAGAATTTGGTGATTTGGTATGAAATGACCCAAATATACATTGATTGATTTTTCTAATACTTTTGAAATGAGACGAAAAAAAATGTTTTCTCATACATGCCATTCACATCACTTAATCGGAGGAACCAATACTCATTGGTATTTCTAACAACGAGTTTGGTTATAACGCCCATTAACTCAGCAAACACAGAATTGTCCCTAATCTCCGGTCGGTACATTAATAATCCTACGGCTACAGCCTCCTTGATAGCCGCATCGGAAGCCTTTTACATCCATTCGATGGGGACGAAAATTCGAATTTGTCTCAATCCCGCTCGTCTATACTCCATTCTATAATTAATTGGGAATCAATTTTTATTTATTCTCGCGTTAACATTTTTCAACCATTTTAAATTCACACTTTGCTTATGCATGTATATGCAATATTCAGGATAAAGTAAACTCACGTAAGAATTGTATATCCCATGTGAACTTTGACCGACTGACTGTTCCAATTTCGTACTCTACCGGTAGTGAATTGTCAAGTGTACTGCAATCCCACCATACTTCTTATAGGGTGCCAATGTTTAGGCTTAATGAATAACGCGTCAAGTCCTTCTTACATATCATCAACATTATCTCCGAGCGAGATGGTCAACGGTTTCGGTGAGACGGAAATATAGGGTTACTCAAAGGCTAGATAAGGTGTTCGGCATATGTCTTTGATGGCTAGGAGCTACCGACGATTTGTATATATTACCGCCGAGCTGAATAATGTTTTTGGAATAAGACACATTAACACGTTGAGGACGGCGCACTTTTTGCTATGTCGCTTCATCTGGCGGCGCCTCATAAAACTATAGCTGAATGTGAGCCACCGGTGGTACACGCCGTCCTCAACGTGTTAATCTGTTACGTCCGACGCAACTATGCCCCCAAATTGCCCACCAAACACCCCCTTGCCCCATCACTTTTGCGAGCGACAACGCCTAGTTTATGACGGTCTTACGCACACCTAGCTCTTTCATAGTGTAAGTTAGGAATAAGATATTAATAATCATAGAATAGTAAGTCCATGGGAACAGGCCATGTAAAGAATGTTCCCATGGGAGCTCACCAGAAGGTGTGAGAGAGAAGGTAGCATATCTTCGCAAAAGTCCAAGAATATCAGGACCATGATCCCTAAAGTACGTGCCGATAACGTGGCAAGACCGCGGGAACCAAAAGCAATCCGCAGCGGTCCCACGGTTCCAGAATGCACCGAATCGGCAGTTTTCCATCCCTTCTTTGGTGCTAGTCACTCCTCGAGCTAGAATCGAGCAATGAAATAGTCAGTCTACTTAGGAGCCTCATCTAAACCAGTCACACTTTTATTTCTCGCTAAATTTGGAGTCAAAGACGAACTTAGTGCCAAACAGTTGTGTTAGCCAAGATACCATAGGGCCTATCTTAGCTTCCGAGGGCCGAGCAGTGAAACCAATTGTGAATCACGACAAGTTCTACCCCTTTAGAACTCAGTGTCCTTGTGTATAACAACCACTACACTAGTGTCAGTGCCTACCCTAGCGGCCAGGACAAGGACCATTTTCTGGAAAATTTGGATTATTCACTGTTTCTCCTGTTAAACCATCTTAGTCAAGCTATTGCATCTCTCTCTCACCACCACTAGTGAGCTCACTATGTTACCATTAATTTCACTATAATACCATTTATATATTTTCTAGCGCATATAATCGTACAATTCATTACATCATATATGATAGAGATAACACACACATTCACACAATCTCCACACAATCATTGTAATACGAACAACATAAACCCGACAGCTACACGAACACAATACCTATTGCGGAGCGTTTATCACGTATTGGATATAAAATCAACGTATACCAATACAGACACGTGTATAAGAAATTGTTAACGTCGTGCATTATTATTACAATAGATATCACATATTTCTCAACACTCATTTGGCATTAACCACATCATTTCTAAGACACCTAATTTCTTTCCTTTCATCACAACATAAAAATCTTGACCTCGATCATCGCTCTGCACCTTCGGAAAGAGCAGCAGAAAGCAGTTGGGTATACGTAAGCATTTTAGAATGGCAAGAATCCTAAAAATATAATTAAGTTCGTCCTCCACGTACCCCCAGTCCAGGATCGGGCGTGTCGGACGTAACAGGTACACCTTGATTGATACTGAATATCCAAAGCATTTCATAGTGGACAGTCGCGCGGATGGAACATTTGCGAAGAAGACATCAATTGATACTGCCAACATGGATATATTCACATATGTAAATTCCAAATTTGTTTATGTTGAACAGCATATAAATGAACAGCTCACGACACTGTATCATGACGTCCTAATGCAACGATGCCTCTTACAACAACAAGTACTGGAAAACGTCTTAGTCCTAGCTGTGGTGGCGCCTAACGAATTCGCAAAAACTATCATGGATCACTCTGGATCAGAGTTGTGAAAATAATAATGTGTAAAGAATGCATTTTTCACTTTTTGAAAAATGGATAATGGAGAGGAATTCAGTAGTATAAGTTGAGGGACTCGAAGGTGGGTGTCGGTGCCAAGTTGCCATCGTAAGGAGTTGCAGGAAGTTTCCAGAACTTTTCGACCTAACCTTGAACCTAAGACGCAGTAACAATGATCAAAATTCATCCAAAGAGGCTTGTTAAGGTCCGCCAAGAAGTGGTTTAGAATACAAACATTGAATTGGATACTCCAGGAAGATAACGATCCAAAACATTGAAGTCGTTTGTTCACAGCGTGGAAAGAGAAAAATGGCATAGTGACCTTAGACTGGCCTGCACAGTCACCTGATGCAAATCCAATCGAAAATGTTCGGAGTTTTATGAAGAGGGAATTTCAAGGAAAATGAAGATATCGTGTTAACTGTCTGATTGTGTTAACTCCAGTTGGACCGCGGTTACGAGTAGCCATGGTCTCCCTGGTGCTGGATTTAAATTCACTGCTGCTGGCGACTAAGACATTGAAAATAAGAGGCTGTGCAACGTCGCCAATTCCTAGAGAGAAAACGATGCTGTGTCCTTGAATTTAATGAAAACTATAGTGAAGCAAGAGCTCAATACCGTGTTTCAAGTGACTGCTGGAATGCGGAATGATATCGATAACAACAACTTGATAATTCAATCTCTCGATTTTACCACGAGGGATGCATTGAAGCGTCTGCAAGCTGATATCGAGCCAGGACAAGAATTGGTTATTCGCAACTCTCCGATCATTTCCTAGCTGGACGCCAGACTGAGTGCGTTGGAGAATGGATGGAAAGAAGTTAACGGTGGTGAAGAAACGGCATAGACCTGCCAGGAGAAATTACCAACGTCGAAACGTTGACGTCCGTGGGCTGGACGACATTTGGCAAGCAGATCTCGTTGAAATGCCTGCGTACGCCAGAGAAAACCATAGATACAAGTATCAGCTCACCGTCATCGACATATTTTCAAAGTTTGCTTGGGCCGTGCCGACGAAAAGCAGGAACACTAAAGACGTGACGGCAGCTATGAGATCTATATTGGCGCAGGGCCGAATCCCGAAGAAATTGCATGTTAATCAAGGTCGTGAGTTTTACAATTCCGAATTCAAGGTTCTTATGGAAAAAGACGCCCTGTACTCGACATTCAGTAACTTGAAGGCATCGATCTGCGAGCGCTTTAATCGCACTCTGAAAAGTAAGATGTGGATGCAGTTTAGCCTACAGGGTATCCTCTTACAATAACAGTGAGCATCGCACCATTTATGAAACCGACGCATGTGACTGCTCGTAACGAAAAGAAACTACTGCAACGGGTGTACAAAAAATTCAATGTCAAGTCCACACTAGGAGTAGCTGTGGACATTCTGGACCAAGATTCCTGTAACCGACATTTACCTATTTGGCTATTCGCAACTCTCTGATCATTTCCCAGCTGGATGCCGGACTGAGTGCGTTGGAAAATGGATGGAAAGAAGTTAACGGTGGTGAAGGAACTGCATAGACCTGCCAGAAGAAAATGTCAAGTCCACACTTACACGATCAAAGCTTAAAATCGGCGACAAAGTACATTTTCAAGAAAGGCGACACACCCGACTGGACAACTGAAATATTCACGATAAGCCGAGTGAAGAATATCGATCCGGTGACGTACAATCTCAAGGACTACCAGAATCATCCCATCGAAGGTGGCTTCTACGAACATGAACTTACCAGCGTTAAGTATCCCGAGATATATCTTGTGGAGAAGGTACTGAAGAAACGTGAAAATAAGCTATTTGTGAAATGGTTAGGTTTCCATGATTCACACAATAGTAGAATCGATAAGTCGGATTTGTAGGCTTCACCAAGGATGGACAAGATATGGAAATGAATAATTTTTAGAAGAAGAAAATTTATAAAGAAAATATATATTTTTTCTGTTTTACACTGTTTCTGCACTACATATTACTACATTATTATTATTATCGTTCCTATAGCTGCTGCTGCTGCTGCTATTGCTGTTCACATTACTGTAAAACCAAAAGAATATTTTATTATAATCAAATTAAATTTATTAAAATTCATAATCAACTATATACAATATCATGGAAAAAAATAAGTAAAAGAATGAAAAATACTTACAATAATTCTTCAATGCTTACCTTATATTTTTCTGCACCAAATTTGGCTATTGTAAACTTCATTAATGGCGGCAACACCGTTAATATTAATTGCGCATATAACTTTATTGAAGGGGCTGCTAATTCTTAGAGCATTTTCTACTGCGATGCGAGTACTTCTATGTAACCCGTCTTGTACCCATTCGTAGGGTACAAAAACTTTTGAAAGCAACTGTACATAATTCTCAAGCATTGTTTGAACTGAGTCGTAGCGGCTGCAAGCGCCATTTTAAAGCGTTCTCCTTACCCCTAAACTTTCTACGTGACAAAGAGTGTGAGAGACTTCTTAGAATTATTTATTAAGATAACGAACGGAAGGATTAATCCGGATGGTTAGGAGCTGGTGTCGCATTGAAGGATCAAGTAACATGCAATAACTTAATTTACATACTTATTTCCACTTTTCTTTACATTATTATTATACTACCTATATGACAAAATGTGTGAGAGACTTCTGGGAATTATTTATTAAGATAAGGAATAGGAGAAACAATCTAGATGGTTCAGAGTTAACGTTGTGGAGAAGGATCGAGTAACATACATTACATATAATAACTTAGAGCACACGTTTTGTTCAATGAAATGTTTAATCATACATATATTTTCAATTTTTTTAACATTTATAACCCCATGGTAATGTATCAGTCGTACTCGGAACAATAATCCTATTGTTATAATTCCAGCTCAGTGCTACCTTTTTCTGCTGTACTGTAGAAACATTATGCTTTTTACTTTGAATTAAATTTTGATATTTCATTAAATTTTGATGATGCAAAAGACACAGAATATAATCATCAAAAGTAATTGTTTTCGATTTAGATCCTTTGACTCCTTTCGCGCGTTTCTTATCTTTGCTTTCTCCTAAAATTTTAGAAGAGTATAATTTTGCTCGCCGCCCTAAAAATTCAACCACAATTTTTCCATTATTTTCGTCCTTCATTAATTTTAATACTTTTTTATTCGCCTGTGGTTTTTCATAAACATTCTCTGAAGGATGATAGTCTGAGGTATTACGTTCATCTAATTGTAAGATACGTCGGAGCTAGGGAAGGGTAAGCACGAGGCAAGCGAACCAGTTGAACGTAGATTTTCGGAAACGAACGATACGGCAAAAAGATATTCTATATGAGGGAATAAAATTGTACAATGACTTACCACAAAGTATGAAAGAGGCATAAAATGTAGTGGAATTAAAGCGGCAACTAAAAAATCATGTAAAACGAAACAGGTGTAAATTATACGCTCTAGATAGTAATTCAAAATTGAATTGTAACTGTAAAGTATGTAAATATATGTAATTATTATTATTATTAGTGTAAATGGTGAAATATGTAGCGCAAAGCGCGTAAATAGCGATTAGCTAACTAAATGCAATTCTTTCTCTCTCCCTCCCTCCCTTGTTCGTCGACTCTTCTAGAAGGCTTTCTGGGGTGGGGGGCGAGGAGCTGCCTCAAAACGTCGCGCGAGAGAACCGCCGGATCCGGGAACGATCCTTCGCGACTTAGCACGGACGCGAACCGTCGAAGCTTCCAGAAGGTTCTATAATGTTCTAGAAGGTTCTTGATCATTCGTAATTCCTAGAATCGAGGGCCAAATTCCTGGAATGTGACGTAAAATTCCCGGAATCGAGCAAAAATTCTTGGAATCAAGGGATCTTGATGACGTCACTTCCGGAAATTGTGAGCGCACACGTTGCCAACTCAGCACGGACACCCACCTTCGAAGGTTCTAGAGTGTCGATATAGGCCGGTGCAGGAATCTGTACCCAGAACCGGCGCAGCTATACTACTCTTATACTTTAAGAACATGCAAACAAAAAATGCAATATTTTTCAAATTTCTAAAATAGAATATCCCCTTAATGAGAAAAGAAAACATGGAGCTCATGCACATTAGCAACGAAAATATATTATTGTAATTAAAGCAATATATTAATTGAACCCTAGCTCGTAATAGTCACACCTAATGAACCAGCGGAATCAGTGTATTTTTACTTATTCTTCGTAACACGTTTTTTTATAATGTTAAAACTTTTAAGCAAATTGGTTTAGCTATTGAATTATAATTAAATTTATTATCATCAATATAATTTAATTTAAAAGTACGTGTTTGTTCAAAAGTTATAGAGCAATGAAAATCGTCAGGCTGTCAGACCATATGAAATTAATTAAAACAAATAGTTTTAACGAGTTAGGGTTAAAAAGCGTCTGACATATAATTTTGTCTGACCGAGCCAATTGTAGTATTGACATGTCACTAAATATCTAATAACTAGCAATGAAAAGAAGCGAATAAATTCAAGTCAAACCTCAATTTTAAGAAGAACGGTATTGGCATCATTTGGATCCTTCCACAAGGGCATAACTATAAGTTCACCAGTCACTAGAAATCCTACGTCGCTGAATTTGATTGGACCGACTTCGTTGAAGAGAACTGTGGTGGTTAACTGATATCGGAAGCCATTTCCAAGGTTCCAACCACAGGCGATGCCAGTAACGGCTATAATTGATGAGCAAACGAACAAGATATTTGTCATATTGTTGATAACCTTCAGATTCTCGTTTAATTAAGTGTAATAATGAATTAGATTGCGTGACCCGAAACCGGTAGTCTCTTAGTTGGTGGACACTAGTCGACTAATAAATACGCTTAACCGATAGACTTCACTGTACTACAAAAAAATTATGCGTTACTAATCAGTCCTATAAATTGGAGGTCAGTTTATTCTATTACTATAATTACGGCCATTACTATAATTCCTTAAGTCACTACTTTTTGCTTGTGCCTTTTCTTACCCTCATTGCCTTCTCTTCACTTTTCATATACATTATACACACCGCTATAGTCGATACAAGAGTAAAATAGTCAAGGACCTAGGCACACTGTTGTAAAACTGCTAGAATGATATTACCCTTACAACAGATGAGCTTGGATAAATTCAAGAACTTTTGAATTATAACGATTGTTACAGGACCGCCTTTATTAATGAAATACATAGTGCACAATAGTTTATCTCTACTACAGTATTACTATTTGTGTTATTCTTGTTATTATTTAACCTTCATCTCATTTATTTCCATTCTGCTATTTTATTTTGACATATGTAATTATGTCGCATTTAGGTATAAGTATTTTACAATAGTCACTATCAGTTTGCATATATTTGATCCATTACGAAATTTTTTTTAAGTAATTTATAAATATAAATATATATATAACATTTTTTAATGTTATGAAATGTACAAACTAAGTATATCAAATTAGACTTCATGTACCTTGCATTGGAAACTTGATAATTTAGATGACATTGAAAATTAACACATAGGTATATTAAAATAATGTGCTTTGTTAACTATGTAAGTAACTATGAAAACAATTCATAACTTTTTTTGAAATTTTAATACAATTAAACGAATATTAACGAGTCCGTCTTTAATAATTTTACGCCGCAATTGAAAAATCTATTTCATGTTTTTTAATAAGTTAAGATATGTATAAAAGATGTATATTAAATTTGCGGATCGTCTATGGAAATCTGAAATTCACCCAATAAATAATTTAAAATTGTCGTCGAATTCACGAAATATTCCTCATACATCAAGTCACGAAAGCAGTTGGATACTTTAATATTTTTCATTTATTGCCCTATACGCTAATGATTTTTGAACAGAATGAAAGATGCAATTGAATGCGAAATTAATTTTTGAAAAATTATATCAAGGATTAAGTGCAGATTATAAACGTGTCAAACATTTTGTTTGCCTGATAAATTGAGAAATACATTTTTTTCATTTATTCAAATATTTTTATTTAACGAGAGTTGCACTTTTATTACTGGTGTTATAGTTAGTAATAATAAAGATTAGATAAAACTTTTTTATATCTTTTACATCCATTTTTAAGGCGATTTTCAAATTTTATCTTCCAGTTAATTATTAAAATTCACCCACTGTAGTTTGAAATTAATTTATTACAGTAAATTAATTTTTAAATTATATATCCTAATTTAGTTTTTAAAAACATCAACTGTTATGTGAATTTAACATACTAACAGCAGCTACACGTGCAACGCGTGATCGGCAATTGTTTCGGGATACGCCAGTCTAAGGCAAGCCCATGCCTATATCTGTAGTTTGTCAACGAATCTAAATGACGCTCGCTCGAACTGTGAAACAATTGCGAAGCACAGAATTTGTGGGAAGCTATTGTAAAGCAGCTATCTTTGGCATCCGTGAGTGCATCTCCCACCACGCTGCCATAACCCGCGGAAATCCATCATTCTGATTGGTGCCACTTAAATGCTTCTCATTTAAAAATTCTTGCGAATTTTGGCAAACGGTTTGCGGGAGGGTACTCAGGGCACCTCCAGCCATCGCCCACTTTCCGGTCCAAAAGTAGTTCTGGGACACCCTGTATATCATGCTCATGACTTCCTGTTTTTCGTTATACTACTTTTCAATATATAATAGAAAGACGAGGTATTGTAAAGTGTATTATCAATTGTAAGTGCTTCATTATTCTTAGCGATAACAACATTCCGAATTGAAAGCTTGTTTCCCTATCGTCAGGAAATGATAACAACCTCGTTTACAGACACGAGGTTGTGGAATATGTGGAAGCGCCTTATGCAACTGTTATCGTAAGAATATGTATATTCTTTACAGTAGGTATAACATTTGTCGTCACCTGTTGACACTATTTCAAAAATTTGTTTTTACTCGACTATGTTAAAATAACCATATTCCATCCCTGCAACGCGGGCGGAAAGTAATCAATTTTTGACCAGAGGGTATAACAAGTGATTTTGCGGGCAAAAATAGTACATTAGGCTACTAGGGAGGGAAGTGCGCAATTTTTCCGTCCGCTCCTCCCGTGTGGCATATACTACTTTTTACCCGACTATTTTTAAAATAACCATATTTTTATGCCTGCAACGGCATAACGCTACAATATATAGGTGTAGGTTATGAAATATAGGTTATAAGAAGTATTGAATCTAACAGCACGAATATGATATTGTCGCAAATAATATATTAAGAAACGGATCCAGACCGGAGCCCTGGTGGGGTGCACGGGCGAAGCCCCGCCGGGTGGATACGGGGGGTGGAGCCCCCAGACTGCCAAAAAACGAATATTAAATGTATTTAGAGCATTTTTAAAATATAAATATTGTATTTTCAAAAAATCTTTATTATTTATGTTTTTTTTATAAGAATTTACAAAGTCAAGTTTTATTGAATTCATTAACTAAATCAGTGGTTGCAACACGATAGCCGCGGAAAATTAATGAAAAAAAATAATAATCGTCGTTACAGTTTGCAGAAAGTTAATTTTTGAATTGAAACGTTGGATTAGAAAAATCTGTTATATTTATAATCACAGGAGTTTGTCATTTCGTCACTAGGTTAATATGTTCACAGTCAATCACACGGTAATCCGAGATCACACGTTTCATCACGTTCATTTTTTCTGTTTACAGTTTATTTCTCCCGCAATAGTCACTTTTTTACCCGCAAACTTACTTTTCTTGATCCCCAGCTGAAAGTACATGATCGACCCACCGATTTCAGTGCAGAAAGCCTTGGATTCTCCCATAGGGGTCTCCAATAGCTATACAGCAAAGATCTAAAGCTTTCTGCACTGAAATCGATGTGTCGATCATGTACTTTCGGCTGGGGATCAAGAAAAATAGTATACACCACGCGGGCAGTAAACTGAGCACCCGGAACTGCCGAAAGCTCAGTTTTCTGCCCTTGTAGTGTAATACAGGGTGTTTTTTTTTTAACTTGAGACATCGAAATATCTCAAGAAATACGCATCCTACGAAAAAATGGCCGTAATAAAAACTTTTTAGTTTCAAGGGGGAAAAGCGATTTTGTAAAAATTTACCTCAAAACCCCACCCCCTGACGGCGGGGGGGGGGGGTAACTTTGAAATTTCAAATAGGAACTCCTATTTTTTATCACTGATTCAGATTCGCCTTTAAAAAATACGTAAGTTTTGTTTGAAATTTTTTTTTCGATTCGCGATAGATGGCGCTGCAATGGCGAAAAATGAAATTGTTGATTATTTCAAGGATAACGCTTCCAAAGGAAAGGTAAATGAGACGTGTTAAATGTATTCAGGAGGACCATTAAATTGTAATCAATTTAAATGCAGGCACTACTTTTAGCTCTACCCAGGAATAACGACGTGGACGTAGTAGTGGCCTATTCCCTTCGGGGTCCTTGATTTCGGTGATTCCCCTTGCCTCTCACTATCGGGGTGATTGTTTTTAACCTTTTAGAATAAGTGCTCAGTAGTTATACAAGGAGAGTTCTGGACCAAGATCCCTGCACCGACACGATACCGACATTTGGTTCGCGTCCGTGCTAAGTTAGGTACGTGGCGCCCCCCTGGATGGCGTGCCCTAGTGAGCGACGTTGGCGCCCCCTGTGGATGGTAAGTTAGGACGATTGGGGGCCCCGTGTAAAATATTTCTGCTTACCGACGCCCTCCGAAGGTGCGCGTGGGTCCCCCTTCGTAGGCTGACGTCATCGGAAGGGGGGCCCAGCTTTACGTCAGGTGTCAGGCGTTTTACGGCAGACTTCAGACATTTTCAGTCAGATGTCAGGGATTTTCCGTCAGGTATCAGGGATTTACATCAGATTTCAGAAATTTTACATCAGACATAATTGAGTACTTTCTGGATCCTTCTATTGCAACCCCAATGCAGTCTCAT
>JARPRH010000073.1:2559235-2572904 GCA_031763665.1 Calameuta haemorrhoidalis | reverse complement strand
ACTCCCCCCCCCCCCCCCCCTCAGCCCTCTCTCTATCGCGCGCGATTAGTTTCCATAAACGTGCGTATATCAATATTTGCCGTCTAAAGGCGATTCGCGTTTCAGACGTTTAACTGGCAAATATTTTAACGGAGATATTTCTCAATGGAATGAAATTCATTTACAAAATATTCAGTGGAGTGGGGATCCAGCTATTGGATATAGCTGAAGGAAGAAGTAGTACGTAGAATATTTCCAAGTATAGTTGATGACGCAAGCGTACTGTGCGCACTGTACGTATACTGTGTATCACACTGGCAATGAGTCTTGTGCGACTACACGTTAAGGCGCTTGCTTGCCCATGCAAATGCGATTTGGACTCGCGAGGAAGTGCCAATCTATTTCATTGAGTTTCAAAGTGCACCGGCGGCTTCTAGGACAAGTGGTAGATGTGTGCGCGCGCACGCGCCATGCGATATTTAGTTTCAGTCTAAAAAGAGGCACGCGTGTTCACGTCTCCCGTCGAACAGTAACCGCCGTGTGCGTCCATGACGACCTTAAAACGAAGGAGAGGGGAGACCTTGGTCGTAAAGTGTTCTAAGCATTAGTCTGCCGAGGATAGACGTGAAAGATTTGCATATAAAAAACAAACGGCAATCAGTCCTTCTCGCACTGATATCCTTCGGAGTGGACGAAGATTTGAAATTTGAATTCACGGTTATATCGTTTTACGTATGTTAATCGAGCAGATAGACAATCGTTTGGAAGCACGCGCTAGTCTTTGTCTCTCGTTTATGAGAACGACGCGCGAGTCTCGCCGGCCGATTCTGCCTTTTATTTAGCTCTTTCTGGAGCTTTCTGGCTCTTTCCGGCTCTCCATCACGCACCCACGTGTTAGGAGCGTTACTCACGGTCGTGCAGTTGTAAGCCATACGCGCGACCGAATTCTACGTTCCTGAATTATTTTTAACGCGCCTTTGACGCTTCGCACGGGCTCCGTCAATGAAGTCACAAATTCTTGGACACGCGCTACACGAACGTCGTCGACGGAGTCTCACCGCTCGGTCGCTGTACTTACACAGCAAAAGTTAAATAGCTCCGAGTCGAAATTTTTCAACGAAATTCTCTCTTGCCAATTCGTCAGAGACAATTAATGGATATACATACATATACAAGGGTTCTGGTGCAGTTGCCCGCTGGAGCAAGATAGATACTGCAGTTTGGCACCCTGTACTCAACAAGGTCCCAATTGAGAAAGACACCGATCATCTTTTTATATTCCGTTCTTTTCCCGAAAAATAATTTACAAAGAACTCCATTTTATGGGTCTTTCATGATGTCGGTATGCCTATAAAACTATGCTGCCAAATAACGTTAGGACACTTAAAAAGTAGCAGGAGGTTGATGCGAATATATCAATTTGAGAAATTCCGATTGCATTATGCCGACAATGCAAGATCTGCGTACCACTGCACGATATCGTTTGTATAATTGAACTTTGAACGACGATTGATATTATTGTCTATGCGAAAAGTGTTCATATCGTGATCGTCGTGATATGTGTCCCATCCCATAACCCCTCATAACCTGATCCTGATCGTATGTCAAGTGCGTGCTGAGATTTGTATTGTGCATAATAAATTAGGACGAAAATTCATTGTTTATTTTTTTTAAATACATTATTTATCTGTGAATCGACATAGAGTAACATTGCTTAATGAAACATGCTATATTTAGTTGTAATAGGAAAGGACCCGCGATATGTAATTAATTAATTTAATTATTCACATATTTTAAATATAACCATATATATAAATTTACAATTTATTTCACTTTTCAGAACCCTATAAATTATCCAGAGGAATGAAATTAATTTTAATTAGAAATAATATTTTTTAATTCAGTTTCGAACGGTCAAAACTCTGCGCCTTGTTTCAAATTGCGCGGGCACAATGGCGGATTCCTCGGGCAGCGGTCCTCTGCGACGTAGATGCGTCAGAACGTACCTTGTCTCGTTCTACCATATGGTATCTATTATCAAAGATCAACTTCTACAGGCACGTCGCCCAAAGGCGCGACACGAGCTCGTTGGAAGTAAAGCTCTCGTAAATTGTCATATCTTTTGTCCACGGACGGTGAATCGTCACGTAAAAGCTGTAAATTCATGCGAAGATGTGTCGCTACACACTACGACTGTATCGAGATGGTGATATGCGAAAATTAACGAAACCACTTTTTGTCTTCTTAAAGCATAAAAATGACGATCGACAAGATTTCCCGCAGCTGCAGATAACCACGGATTTAATACCTGCTTTCTTCTTTTATCTCTATCTCTACTATAACGTTTAAATAGACAGCCCCCGTTTTCATGTTCGTCACAAACTACCGAACCGGATCTTCCTCAAGTTTTAACACGTTATTTCTGACTACTCTGAGACGTAAATAGACTGTGCAGCATGTCTTAAAAATGCTTTATTACACCGTCTATGTAATTGGTATGTCAATTTTTTCATGTCTACAGCGTCGCGCATACTCGGCTACTGCGCGATATCTCGCGCGTAGCAGTATACACCGATGTCACCACCAGGTGGCAAACTGGCATTTATTAATTTTCTTAAAAGATAATTTTACCAAACATTACTCAATCATGCTAATATTTCGTTCGAAGCCGACACAGGGAACGTTAGCTTTCTCTCTCTCTCTTTCTCTGTATGTGTATATTTAGCAACAGAGTAACATGGAGGCGTGATAAGATTTACAAATAAGATGCGCACTTATCGGCTGTAAAGAATTAAAGTCACTATGCCATTAATCAAATCAAATCAACCACTCGATCATGTTTCCGTGCGAGCGAATTTTATCCCTCGGATTGTGAGTAATCGATACGAATCAAAGTTCAAGATTTATTGAAACGAAACAATGAAAGATTAATATTTTCAAAACTCGGAGTGAAAGTCGAGCGATTCGGTCGGTTCCTCCCCAACCTCCTTTCACTTCTTTTTTTCTCATTAAAAGGTATAGCACATCCTATAGCTATAGTATATAAATAACCAATCGATAGCAGTCAACAATGCTATCGGTATTTTAATAAAATGAATTGAAATATATTTATAGTGCAAGTCGATATACGGCCATTGTGTACTTTGCACGACGACGACCTATATATATATATAGCGTAAAAAAATGTCAAGCATGCCTATTTGTGCACACTCGTTGTAACACTTATGAAGATTTCGCAGTCATCGTAGTCGTCATTGGCATCGTTATCGAGCAATGAATCACAATCAATACCGGCAACGTAGATTCTCGAAACGATTGCGCCGCTTCGGATAGCGGCGGCAGATCGTCCTCCGTCTTCTTGGGTATTTACCATATACTATACGATCCGACCGCAGCGACCATAAACTTTCGCAATAAAATTAACCGATAAGAAGAAATAAATATATGTACAGCATACTTAAGCATCGCTATACTCAATTTTAGTATATATGTATACTCAACCGATGGTCAGTGTAATTATACCTAATGGAATAGTACCTAATACATTTATTTACGTTACCAAACAACGTGCGGTAGAATTTCGAAAATTCCTTGCGCGATAGAATTTCTTATCTGTCAAAATCAGATTCTGATGTCGCAACAGCACCAGCATAGCGAAGATGTATGTATATACAGTAGCGTGTCGACGCATTCGTCGCGATCGCACGAGGAAATTTTATAAAAATAGGTAGAGATAGCTTCGTTAAGAGACGATATCGATGCGTATCGAGATTTCAATGAATCGTACGTCGTGGTGCGATAATTCGACGTACGTGCGCAAATGTGTCCAGACGTGCATATCCGGGTCGGGAGGGGTAGGGGGAGGGAGGGGGGGGGGGACGACACGTTCATGGACAAACAAATTATTTGGTGCAACCTTCTCTACGTAGGTCTACGTGCAATTCGATATTTGAACGTCTTTGTTTCGTATCGAACGTTTATTCTTCATTGTCTCCATGACTTCCGGTCCAATGTATCCCGTACACAAGTCTTTGCCACCATCCTTTCTCCCATGTGGCCCTTCTTCCGAATCTCCACGAAGTAAAAATTTCAAAATTGTCTCAAAGCGCGCGCTGTTGCTTCGCAGAAAACTTATTTATACGCCAGATTTCTCGGAGATATTCCGTAAATCCGATCATTTCAATTCTTCTTAATCGTTTAAAATAATCGATAAGACCGCACACTCGATCAAACGCTTATCCGACGCGTATTTCGAGCGCCGATATCACGGAGTCCCCGCTTCGTATCGCAGATTGGCATTGAATCGCGTTTCCTGTCGGCCCCAGACCAGACCAAACATAGTTGATAGTCACTAGACATTCCTGAGCCCGTCCGTCTCCTAGGACGCGATAGCTTATTGTCCTTGTTTCGTTACCCGCTGCTTTTCTCCTTAATGATATCTTGTGGCTTCGTACGTGTGTCCAGTAGGTTCATCCGACCAACGAAACGCCGCGTCCCCATGCAGAGCTCCACACTTTAAGAGTCTTGGACCAATCGAATTGGCCGACTGAACACACGCAGGATACGCCTTTAGCCTTTAACCTCTGGTTCCGTCGTTCCTAGAGGGAGGCTGTGCCATATACATAATATAGTAAAGTCACGAGGCTCTAATTTCGCGGTAGCAGATCCCATTGCATCTTTCATGCATCCGACATTACGGGGCCTTCAGTAGCGAATAGTTTTTGTTCCTGTCAGATCCAGTCGAGCCTTCTACTTTTGCTTTTTGATGGATCGATAAATGCACGCACGAGGAAGCCACAAATTATGACGAATGATTCGACATATGATATTCCTTCTCAGGGACACTAGCGACAGTGAAATAACGAAAAGAAATGTAAAAGAAGAGACAAGAACGAGCATCCGAGATTAAATTTTCGAACAGTAAATCTGCAGTCGTGAAAATTAAAAGGATCTAGCGGATTCTGTGTACGTGACTGTATAATAGGGGCAAGTTTGAACATGGATTTTTCAATGGTCACCGCTCAGTGCCTATAGGCTGTTGCTCTTCCCGTCTTCCAACGACCCGTGTGTGTCGTTTAACGAGTCTGCGCGCCAAGCGGCTCGCTGCTATTTGCATTTCTGGATCCGCAATGGAGGCGCAACGACTAGTCCCCCGCGCATCGACGACTGCAGCGCAACGCGCAATGCAGCTGATCATTCGAAGAAACGACGCCTATCCCAGGCTACGGAAGCAGAGAACGGTGCGGTAGGAGACTCCCATAGTAACTGCGCTACATGGTGCTTGGAAAGTAAGAGAGCGCGAGCATCCTCGGGCATTGTAAAGTTGTTTTCGCATTTCGATGTCTCGCGCAAAATAATTAACTAGAAGGAAGACGTATCGATGCGGCTCTACACGACAAGACTCGTTGCGACTCGCGTTGTCCGGAAGTCAAGCAGTTTGGCAGGTCCTATTTTGTGTCACCACCGTCAAGCGAACAGTACGCCCTGAAGAGAACGCCGGAAGTGGACGAAAAGAAAAATGACGGAATAAGCAAAGATGCTTTGGGTACCTACCTCTGTGAAGTTGGCCCCTTCATGCACATTAAAAATAATTAGAGTGTTTGTGGTCATTTGTGTGTATATGTATGCATGCATATGCTGTTAACGTATGAAGAGGTACATTTCGCGGTATTAATCGCAGAATGCGCAGCACGAGGACAAAATGAAACGAATTTACAGACGTAATTTTGACCCCAGGACACAGAAGCGCCGACAGTCCAGACACAACCGTATCCACGTCGACCGACGGCCAATAATATGTAAGAATGGAAAAATTGGAGAAAGAAGCTATCGTCACTGATCGACCACCCTTAAGAATCTCCAAAACATTCCCACGAGGAGACGAGGGTACAAAAGGAAAAGCAAAAACTGCTTGTTTTCTTTCTCTTCAATTAACCCACTAGACAAATTCAGCATTTCCAATGAAACTCCAAATGCTGGTTTGATAACTTCACCTATATCGCAGGTTCTGAAATTGGGTTCCTATTTATCCGCGTCACTAAGAAGAAAAAGGAGCGCAAAGCTTACGGTATAATAATTATTATGAATTTTCGAGTCCTCTCCTGCGTGCTTCAAACTCGAAGAATATCGGCTGAGACTCGACTGAGCGCTCATTCCGCCATTCTCGAAAACCTCGAGAGATAAGATACCGATTGCCCGTTTAACGGAAGTTTTTTCTACTTTTCGATAACAGCACTGGAGTAATCACGAGGAAACGAGAAAGAGAGGGGGTTATTTGTTCCAGGGTACGTTTTTCTCAGACTATAGTATAAAACCCTCGATCGTCACGTCGATTCTCTCTCTCGACCTTGGCCAAGAGACGCAGAGACTGGATTCCTTCTTTTCGAAATTAATATTGGATTTTGAGATATATAGCGTACGACATTCGAGGATCTCCATCGATATAATTTTCTCAACGTCCCTACGTAAGTCGAATAACGTCAACGACGGACGACGATGACGCGGGGGACGTTACTAAGGTCGCGCGCGCGCGCGCGTGCGTCAAAGTAGGGAAACAAGGAAGGCGACGAAAGAAAATATGTATACACAACTGGGCTCGGGGGGACAGAGTGGCTCTCGGGCGTACATACAACTGGTACTCTGCGTACAGACAGGAGGAGTTAAGGCGGTGGCGTGCAGCTGCGAAGCGACAGTCTATTTAAAATCATAAAGCGACCCGAAAGAAACACGATCTCATTCTATCCGGCAAGGGTCCTTGAGATCCAATCCCCGTACAATTGTATACGTGGCATGCATGGACACACGTCTCTCAGCAGCCAGTCGTATTCGCTGTGCTGCGACCCTTGTTGGTTCATCGCGCCGAGCAGCGCATCAGGAACCTCAGAGTGGACTAGAGAGAAAAGCTGACGCGGCTCTCTCGCGTCTCTCTCTCTCTCTCTCTCTCTCTGATACGGAAGGGAATCGGTATATAACATCGCGATGCCGAAGCCGACGCAGCCAGTGAGGCTGTCGATCGCCGTAAAGAGCCTTTTAAAGCTCGACCAAAGGTTGGGCTCTATCCGGTCTTTGTTACACCTACGACCATAGAGTGAGCAGCCAGTTATTACTGTCATCGAGTTTACCACATGCCTAACACGTGTGCGCGCATGCATGCAGCACGAGAGTGACGAATATGCGTCTGCTCCCAGTTAAGACTGCACTGCCTACCTTGACTGTACAGCCTATACTGCCTATACTATCCTAAGCTACCTTTGCTAAAGCGCTACATATGCTATTATACTATGTGTGTGCTATGTATATGCACTCTTCGCATCATGATTCGCACTGCGCTCGAATGAATTTCTCATATAAATTCCTCCGTGGAATTGCAATGCGTCGTGTGGTACAAGCAAAGAGTAAAACGTGTAATCTCGTGCGCTTATAGATGGCGGCACCTAGTCTCGAGCTTTACGGGGAAAATCTTAATAGAAACTGGACGAGGCGCCTCCTGACATATTCTGACCTCGAACGTTTAAATCCTAAGGTGCGACCTGCAGACTTTCGATCGTGTTTTTCGCCTTTTCTAGTAATTCTTATCTGTTGCAACTTTACATATGTTCGTTAGAACAAAATTATCCTCTTACTCAGAATTTATATCGTTTATCTATAAGTCCATTGATTGTTTGATAATTACGTATTTTTTTATTCTTTCGAATCGTCGTCTTGGAATATAATGTTATGCGCCTGTGATACGCGAATGTGACATAGAAATTTATACGAATAAACATTTATGCCTTAGCTGCACCTGAATCGCTGTACCCGCTGTAGAATTGAGTGTTGCGTCATTAAAATTTCAATAGGAAATAACGTTCATTTATAATTATTATATATGTATGTCGTCTAGTCGACAGTATTCGGTATATTCGTTACCATTAAGTCGGGCCAAATGAGTCACTGAAATACGTGACCAAGAAGAATTTCGATTTTCGGGTCATGGCACTGAACAGCGTACCGTTCCGACCTAGATCATCAAAAATGGGAAAGAGCGCGCAGTCAGCCAGCCAATAGGCAAACAAAAAGAAGACAGACGAGCAGAGAAAGGAAGTACGACGAAAGTTATTCTGGACTCATACGCCTTCTCTAATTGTAAGAATCTTTCCAGAGTTCCACAGCTAATCCTATCGCATTATAATATATAACGATAGCAGCGCGCGCGCCCATTTGACAAATGTACACGCTTGCCTATCATAGTACTCGGTCAGTTGGACGATGAGCGGTAATCGTGAATGTGTTCTCGGACGTGGATACACGAGAAAAACTAGGAGGGGACAGAGACGGCTGTGCACATCGTGGGAAGCTGGAAACGTAAGACCCGGTTGGAGAGATGCGTCGTCGGCGGGACTCTGCGCCCTGCGTTATAATATCGAGAAGGACGAGCGTGGTGTGTGAGAGAGAGAGAGAGAAAGAGAGAGAGCGAGGAGTGGGCAACAGAGGGTCGGGGCAGAGTCGGGGACGGGTGGAACGGGCAGGCAATCGGGGCAGCGTCCTTTCGAATACGCGTCGTGGGATAAGAAGACTTATAGACCGTAGAGGAAAGACCGAGAGAGATTGGGGCTTCTGACCCCGGAGAGCCAGAGACCTCGCTCGGTCCGCTTCGCTGAACGAAGACGCTGAGCGTCGGTATCGTGTGTGCCCGTTGCCAGGTAACCACTACTTGCGTCGTCGATGTACGTTTGCTCCACTCTAATATTCACAGGCATACGATCACCCACCACACCACACATATGCATATGTATGTAGCACGACGGACGACGTACGAAGCAGAGGCTGCATCACGATTATCACTCAATTCAGTAGCTATGTACATATACTCGTGTTACTCGAAAATCGTTGAGCACTCTAATTCGCTGTATTATCATCCATGACGTCTGTAATAACTGTATCTACATGAATCTGTAATCACGTGGTTGACTTTGTTATCGCACAGTAAAAGTGTTTTATGCAGAGCACGCGTGACTTTGACTTTGTCGTTCGATATGAGATATCGCGAAGAACGGTAATGTTTCGTTCTACAGGGTGTACAACGCCCATGGGAGCTTGCTGGAACTAATCAGCTGTTATTTTTTTTTTAACGCAGACAAGAAAGGGGAAATGTTAAATGGCTTTGCATAGAGGAAATTTATTAATTATAGTAAATTTTATTAAAAATCACAGCTGACTAACTGAAACAGCTTCCTACAAAACAACCTATGCATTGATAACGCAGTCATTAATGGCAGAAACTCGTCAAAAAGATTCTTTTTTTTTTCTTTAAATTCACGTAAAAGTGCGTCATTCTCACGCGGGACCCCCCTTAACTTTCTTGCATGATAAGCGAATTATTATGCGACAAAAAGTGTCGCTGTGGAGAAGCGATAAAACAATAGCGATTCCGCAGACGCTACGTCACAGGATGTCGCTCGAACGCGCGCCAATTCTGGAGAACTCTTGCGTTGTTCTGCCGCTAAAATCGCGTCGACTGCCCCCTGGTACATTCCGAGAGAAACATAAAGGTTTGAGGAAGTCATAAAAATCACGTTGACCCAGCATATGGCAATCTCCGTTATGTTAGGTTACAAGTTTATAGCCTGTCTGTCTCGTCACTGACACCAGAGTCCTCCTCGTGACTCTACGAGAACGTACACAGTAAGCTCACGGTGAAAGTAGCGTAGACGCACTTAGCTCCCTGTGCAACACATCTACCATGATAAAGTGGAATATATGTGAGAATATATAGAGAGAAAAAATATAAAAAACGAAACTTTTTTTAACTGAGTTCGTTCGAGTCTAACGAAAAGCCAAGAGCCGCTGAATTTGATGTAAGAGTGATGAGAACGCGCAGCGGTTATCGATATTCTTACAATTAGTCACTTAATCTGCATAGCTTATGAAAAAAGTATATTTGTTGGATACATCGGACGGTGAAATTACTATATCTTAGGACTTATATTTTCGGCTTACCCATATGAGCGAGGTCGATGATTGGTATCTCGCATTTGCTTATGAGAGTCTCGCAAGTCTTGCTGGTGGTGACTGGTGCGCTGCTGCAACTCATCTTTCTAAACCGCTGAAGAAACGTTTCTTCCCTTGAAGCTTGACACTCGAAACTCACTTACGTACGGCTCTTTTTATTGCTCCGTACAACCTTCTCGTTCTTTCCTTCTGATGCGTGCAAAACTTTCCTCTTCTTCTTTCTCTTGGCTTTCCTCCGTCCACCTTCTGCGCTCTCTCTTTTCTCTCTTTTACACTTCTAGAATGTACACTCTCTCTCTCTCTCTCTCTCTCCTCCTTCCGTTTGACTGATTTAATTTCTCTCTCGGTCTCTCTCTTCCTGAAAACGTTTGTCTACCTCCGTTCCGTTGGCACCAACGCCGTTTAAAACTGTCTCCTTCTGGTGTTGCTTCCTTTGGTCGTTGTCAGCTGAAAAGCACAGCTGGTATTGCCGCTCCTGTTGCAGCTATAGATGCGTTGCCGTCGTTGCCTTTAATGCCGCGAGATGCAGCGAAGATATTGGAGTCGCGCGGTCACACGTCGTTAGACACCTCAACAAACCACGAGCGTATGTTACACTAGAATATCCAGGAAAAGATCATAATATCACAGTATTAATCAACCAACGACACACAGTCAGCCCCGAGAGGCTCGAATAGCACACGATGGTCAATCGGAAACGGCGACCCTAACGGTAGCCGTACGAGACGAGTTTATTGTGGGGCTGATGGTGCGGCAGGTAGACGTGTACGTGGCTGTGGACTGGTGGGCACATGCTACGCTCTCGACGAAGTGGCGAACTAGCAGGAACTAAGCGATTGGAAATGATGGCACGCGTACCCTGCTTGGCTCTGCTCACGGAACACAAGTTGGTTGGACCCGCGCGCCTCGCCTCGCAACCTTCCGACACCGGCCGAACGCGCACGGAAGCGCACGAAAGCGCACGAACGCGCACGAATCCTTCCGAGACAATACGGAACTGCTCGATCGGCATCGCGCTTCGCATTCGACATCAGCGAACTCAACCAAGACGTCTCATTCGAAATGCATCGGGACGCCGACCCGATTTTTCTACAAGAATTCACTGGAAAGACCCATCGCTTAGCTCTCGATATAGTATTGAAATACACATGTTACGATGCAATTTTTAGGTTGGATGTAATGTCACACAATGTTTCGCTACGTTGCTCGATGGATCTCTCACGAAATAATTACTTTCCTTTAGTTTTCTCAGACCTAGGCCGATGACAGGTTGAAGCTGTCCGTGCGTAATGTTCTAGCGAAAGTTTCCAGAGAATTCTCGATTCTTGTACACTGCTAAATAAATTATGTCACGTGCGCCGTCAGTACAAGATAAGGACAAGAAGGTATGAGAAATAAAATTGCGAACGTACTATTAAAGGAAATCAGTCCCAAGTTCTTTCGACGTCCGAGGAGTATATTGCACTGGAACATCACGAAACGTGCCAAACAACCAATTATTAGAAACATGTAATAACGCCACAATTGTGACGTAATCATAAAACAGTCGAACGTTTCCTTGGATCTTGGTCAATTAATTGCGTCTCGAGAAGTTAATTTGAGGCACAGAATACAAAAAAATGTACGTTGTGCGTCGCAGGTGAAAGGAAAAACATTTTAAACGATAAGCCAAGCCGGATAAATTATTCGGCTCGCGCGAGAGTGCGGCTACAACAGCGAATGTACTTCCCTCGTGGTTCTTCTAATTCTTTTTTGATTCTCGGCAGCAGCGAAGAGTGAAGGAACGCCAAAAATGTGAAACTCATTGCCAGTGTCGAGAGGCGAGAAGCGAAAAGGTAAAAGCGCGTTCTATTAAAGTCCTATTACTATGTGACAGGAGCTCAGTGCCAGCGGAGACTCTCTGTCGGTGCAAGGGAAGGATTGGAAGGGGAGATTCTCAGGTAGAAGAGCATTGTGCGATAAATTCTTAGGAACGGACGAGTGCGCTGGTGCCAGGAGCCGGCAGGATCGCAGAGACGCGTTAGCAATGCGACGGCAATGCGATACTTGGATACATTCGACGTCTTCGACAAAGAGAGGTCGAACGGCGCCGCCCGCTCCTGTTCCCGTAATCAGGAGCCAAACTGCCAGACTCCCATTTCTTCTTACCGACAGTTAAATATCAAATTATTTATTTTTTATTTCCCCGAGAAAGAACTGTCATGCGACACATTATCAAACTGTGGTATCACTTACTACTATTTGAGGAGACTTGGCCAAAGTCTTTGGGAACTTTTGACACAACGGAACTCGTTCCTGACGAATACACAACTAACACGTACGCGGATATATTTTTATTTTCCTTTATTATTCGCACTCCCTGTACTAACCTCTAACGACTAGCGTCATTAAAAAAGCGATTTTCAAGATCTTTCGCCCGACAGTCACGTGCCGGTAATAAATATCTTTGCCTTGATAAATCACTCATTTATTTTCTCTCTATTTCTTCCTTAATCTATATAATTACGTATGGGAATGATGAACAGTGCCAATTCATCGAATTTCTTTAATTCTTCATTCGAGTCTCTTTAAGCATACGAGTCGCACAAGATCCACGATTCGACGAATCCTGGCTACTCGTGCGAATGATCCGATTCAAGCCGTAAGGAATAGAGAGCCGCCTGGCAGATGAGTGTGTCTTACCGATCGAGAAACGATATCTGCGAGCGCCGATAAGCTTTAAAATTTTCCCAGAGTCCTCTTAAATCGCTTGCCCGTTCGGAACTTCCGATTGGCTTTGAACCTCGTGAACGACTGTCTACCGACTGGTTCTGGCGTTCCGTGTCGCTCAATGAATTTGCGACGTAAAATTCGCCCCACCACCCCCTCCCCCCTCCCCCCGTCCCGCGAAGATAATCGCGATCATCAGGAGGCGCACTAGGTGTACCGCCCGCCCTCTCGTCGTCGCTGCTTCCCCCCCCCCCCCCTCTCTTCGGGTCTTCGCTCCTCTGATCGCGAGATATTCTCGCTGCAATAAATATTTTCCACTTTGTAATTCCCAATCGATCTGCAGACATTCGCGAAACCTTCGTGCGACCAAACTTCTCCTCAAGGTAAGTGCTGCTCGATTGGAAGACGACACATCATCTTTCCTCGATCGTCACGATCGTCACGATCGTCATTGTCATTATTGTCCATTATCATAAGTTCGTAGATCGCATCATTCTCAAATAGTCTTTTTCTTTGTTAATTCCGACTTTATCAAATATTTGCATTTCGTAATTCGCGCACTTTCAAGTAACTTTGCTCAGTCTCCTGGCAGCTATGAAATTTACGAATGCACGGCTTTCCTCTTAGCACGGTTATGGCGTCTTTCATGAAAATTTGATTTTTTCTTTTTTGGATGGCGTCGTCGCGATGTTTCCGTTCCTGACGACGTATCTCGCGAGCTCAGTGACGACTCACTCAAATCTCGTCTTCTCATTCTACGTGCTGATTTCGTTCGACTCCTCGAGGATTTACTGCTGCCGTAATCACGATGACCCTTCCATGTTCGTCCACTTCGCGAACTGCTCTCGATCGATACGGTACGGTCACACGAAGTTCCGTTTCCGATGTACGACGATGACCTGAACCTGAGTATCGTAAAATAAAAGAAGCTACTCTCTCTCTCTCTCTCTCTCTCTCTCTCTCTCTCTCTCTCTCTCTCTCTCTCTCTCTC
>JARPRH010000073.1:2543411-2559135 GCA_031763665.1 Calameuta haemorrhoidalis | reverse complement strand
AGAGAGAGAGAGAGAGAGAGAGAGAGAGAGAGAGAGAGAGAGAGAGAGAGAGAGAGAGAGAGAGAGAGAGAGATTGAATCGAAGAAGTCATAGACGTAGGACGATTAAGGAATATAAAAAATCAAATAGCGCTAATAAAGATAGAGTAGATCGACACTGTCGCCAAAAATCGTTTTTTACGCGCGCTGTGTACTGTGTGCGTAGGTATACATACATATGTGTAGTCGGTTCCCACGAGTTCAATATGTTTTCCTAACAGTTCGCAAAACAATGCAATCCTTAGCAAATCACACGCGGCTGGTTTTGAATATGCTAAAAATAGAAAAATAAAATATACTTCAGTAAAAAACCAAAGACATGCATACTTTGTAACAAACATTTTGTGTAAAACACGTGTTACTTGCTAGGGACTTCATGATATTCGATTTGCCAAAAAAGTAGATTGAACTCGTGGACTCGTGGAGACTATATGTATATGCATATGAAATCCATACTCTGAACTCTGAAATAAATATATAGGTTCAAATAAATAGGTTCATAAGCTACTAAACAGTACGTGCTTTGAGCCAAGTAGGATTTATTTGTTCCATGGTACGTTTTTCTCAGAGTCCGTCTTTTAGGCTGATTTTGAGATACAGCGTACGGCATTCGAGGATTTTCATCGATATAATTTTCTCAACGCTCCTACGTAAGTCGAATCACGCCGACGACGGACGACGATGACGCGGGCGACGTTCCTGAGGTGTCAAAGTAGGGAAACAAGGAAGGTGACGAAAGAAAATATCTATGTATGCGGAACCTGGCTTGGGGGACGGAGTGGAGAGTGCAGAGCACTCTGCGTATAGACAGGAGGAGCTAAGCGGCGGCGTGCAGCTGCGAAGCGACAGTCTATTTAAAATCATGAAGCGACCCGAAAGAAACACGATCTCATTCTATCCGGCAAGGGTCCTTGGGATCCAATCCCCGTACAATCGTGTACGCGTACGTATGTATGGACACATGTCTCTCAGCAGTCAGTCGTATTCGCTGCGCTGCGACCCTTGTTGGTTCATCGCGCCAGGCAGCTCATCAGGAACCTCGGAGCAAAGTAGAGAAAGGCTGACTCGGCTCTCTCGCGTCTCTCCGATACGGAAGGGAATCGGTATATGTGTAACGCGTCGCGACGCCGACGCAGCCAGTGAGGCTGCCGATCGTCGTAAGAGCCTTTTAAAGCTCGATCAAAGGTTGGGTCCTATCCGGTCTTTGTTACACCTACGACCATAGACTGAGCCAGCTATTACTGTCGTCGAGTTTACCACATGCCTAACACGTGTGCGCGCGTGCACGTGTCACACGATGTATGTACAGGCAGCATGTGCTGCATGCAAGAGATTTACCAATATGCGTCTGCTCCCAGTTATAACTGCGCTGCCTACTACCTTGCCTATACAGCCTATACTGCCTATACTATCCTAAGCTACCTTTGCTACATGCGGTATACATGCCCCACATATGCTATTATACCGTGTATATGCTATGTATATGCACTATTCGCTTCATTATTCGCATTGCGCTCGAATGAATTTCTCATATAAATTCCTCTGTGGAATTGCAATGCGTCATGTGGTACAAGCAACAGTAAGATGCGTAATATCGTGCGCTCACAAAGATGGTACCTAGTTTTGAGCTTTACGAGGAAAATCTTAATAGAAACTGGACGAGGCGCCTCGTTACATATTCTGACCTCGCACGTTTAAATCCCAAGGTGCGACTTGCAGACTTTCGATCGTGTTTTTCGCCTTTTCTAGTCATTCTCATCTGCTGCAACTTTACATACGTTCGTTCGAACAAAATGATCCTTTTACTTAGAATTTGTGCCGTTTATCTACAAGTCCATCGATTATGTTTGACAATTACGCATTTTTTATTATTTCGAATCGTCGTCTTGGAAAACAATTTATGCGCCTGCGATACGTGAATGTGACATGGAAATTTATACGAATAAGCATTTATGCTTTAGCTGCACCTGAATTGCTGTACCCGCTGTAGCATTGAGTGTTGCGTCATTAATTTCAATAGGAAATACCGTTCAATTATTATTATACATAAATGTATGTCGTCTAGTCGACGACATTCGGTACATTCGTTACCATTAAGTCGGGCAAAACGAGTCACTGAAATACGTGACCAAGAAGAATTTCGATTTTCGGGTCATGGCACTGAAAAGCATACCGTTCTGACCTAGATCATCAAAAATGGGAAAGAACGCGCAGTCAGCCAGCTAATAGGCAGACGAAAAGAAGACAGACGAACAGAGAAAGGAAGTACGATGAAAGTTATTCTGGACTCATTCACGTTCTCTCTAATTGTAAGAATATTTCAAGTGTGTGTGCGTGTGCGTGTGTGTGTGTGAATTTTGAAAATGTACACGCTCGCCTATCATAGTACTCGGTCAGGGGGACGACGAGCGGTAACCGTGAATGTGTTCTCGAAGGTAAATACACGAGAAGAACTAGGAGGGGACAGAGACAGAGACGACTGTGCACATCGTGGGAAGCTGAGAACGTAGGTAAGAGAAAGAGAGAGATCCCAGTGGGAGAGATGCGTAGTCGGCGGGACTCTGCGACCTATGTATAATATATCGAGAAGGACGAGAGTGGTGAAAGAGAGTGAAAGAGAGAGAAAGAGAGAGAGAGAGGAGTAGGCAACAGAGGGTCCGGGACGGACAGGCAATCGGGGCAGCGTCCTTTCGAATACGCGTCGCGGGATAAGAAGACTTATAGACCGTAGAGGAAAGACCGAGAGAGAGATTGGGGCTCCTGACCCCGGAGAGCCAGAGACCTCGCTCGGTCCGCTTCGCCGAGCGAAGACGCCGAGCGTCGGTATCGTGTGCCCGTTGCCAGGTAACCACTACTCGCGTCGTCGCCGATCACCCACCACACATACATATGTGTGTATGTAGAGGCGCACGACGGACACGACGCACAAAGCAGAGGCTGCTTCACGATTATCACTCAATTCAATAGCTATTGTATAGGTACATATGTTATACTCGTGTTACTCGAAAATCGTAAAGTATTCTAATTCGCTGTATTATCATCCATGACGTCTCTAATAACTATCGTGACGCTACGAAATGTCACGTGGTTGACTTTCTTATCGTACAGTCAACGTGCTCTGTGCAGAGCACGCGTGACTTTGACTTTGTCGTTCGATATGAGATATCGCGAAGAACGGTTATGTTTCGTGATACAGGGCGTATAACGCCCATGGGAACCTGCTGGAACTAATCTGCTGCTATTTTTATTTAATGCAGACAAGAAAGGGGAAATGTTAAATGGCTTTGCATAGAGAAAATTTATTAATTATGTTAAATTTTAATAAAAATCATAGCTGATTAATTGGAACAGCTTCCCACAAAACACCTTGTACATTTATACCGCAGTCATTAATGGCAGAAGCCCGTCAAAGGGAATCTAGTTCTTTTTAAATTTACGTAATAGCCCCCCGCCCCCCTACTTTCGTCATTCTCACGCGGGACCCTCATTAACTTTTTTGCGTTATAATCGAATTATTATGCGGCGAAAAGTGCCGCTGTGAAGAAGCGATAAAACAATAACGTTTCCACGGACGCTACGTCACAGGATGTCGCTCGAACGCGCGCCAATTCTTCAGAACTCTTGCGTTCTTTTGCCGCTAAAATCGCGTCGACTGCCCCCTGCTACATTCCGAGTGGAAGATAAAGGTTTGAGGAAGTCATAAAAATCACGTTGACCCAGCATATGGCAATCTCCGTTATGTTAGGTTACACGTTTATAGCCTGTCTGTCTCCTCATCACTGACACTCCAGAGTCGTCCTCCTCGTTGCTCTACGAGGAGAACGTACGTTAGCTCACGGTGAAAGTAGCGTAGACACTCTTAGCTCCGTATGCAACACATCTACCATGGTAAAGTGGAATATATATATATATATATAGAGAGAGAGAGAGGGGGAGAGAGAGAAAAAGAAACTTTTTTTAGCTGAGTTCGTTAAAGCTAAGGAAAAACCAGGAACCGCTGAATTTAATGAATGCGTGATGAGAACGTGCACCGGTTATCGATTTTCTTAGTCACTTATATCTGCATAGCTTGTGAAAAAAATTTATTTGTTTGATACATCGACGGTGAAATTATATCTTAGGAGTTATATTTTCGGCTTACCCATATGAGCGAGGTCGATGATTGGTATCTCACATTTGCTTATGAGAGTCTCGCAAGTCTTGCTGGTGGTCACTGGTGCGCTGCTGCAGCTCATCTTTCTTAACCGCTGAAGAAACGTTCCTTCCCTTGAAACTTGACACTCGAAACGCACCTACGTCCGTCTCTCTTTATTGCTCCGTACAACCTTCTCGTTCTTTCTTTCTGATGCGTGCAAAACTTTTCTCTTCTTCTTTCTTTTGGCTTTCCTCGGTCCACCTTCTGCGCTCTCTCTTTTCCACTTCTAGAATGTACTCTCTCTCTCTCTCTCTCTCTCTCGCTCGCTCTCCCCCTGAAACGCCGTTTAAAACTGTCTCCTTCTGATGTGGTCCCTCCGTTCGTTGTCAGCTGGAAAGCACAGCTGCTATTGCCGCTACTGTTGCTGCTATCGATGAGTCGCCGTCGTTGCCGTTACTGCCGCGAAGATATTAGAGTCGCGCGGTCACACGTCGTTAAACACCTCAACAAACCGCGAGCGTATGTTACACTAGAATATCCAGGAAAAGATCATAATATCACAGTATCAATCAACCAACGACACACAGCCAGCCCCGAGAGGCTCGAATAGCACACGATGGTCAATCGGAAACGGCGACCCTAACGGTAGCCGTACGAGACGAGTTTATTGTGGGGCTGATGGTGCGGCAGGTAGACGTGTACGTGGCTGTGGACTGGTGGGCACATGCTACGCTCTCGACCACTCTCGACGAAGCAGCGAACTAGCAGGAACTAAGCGGTTGGAAATTATGGCACGCGGACCTTGCTTGGCTCTGCTTGACTCTGCTTGGCTCTGCTCACGCTCTGCTCACGGAACACGAGTTGGTTAGACCTGCGCGCCTCGCCTGGCAACCTTCCGACACCGGCCGAACAAGCACGAACGCGCACGAATCTGTACGAATCCGCACGAACCCCCACGAACCCGCACGAACGCGCACGAATGCCTCCGAGACAATACGGAACTGCTCGATCGGCATCGCACGACGCGCTTCGCATTCTACACTCTTCGAATCTGTGGCCTCTTGTAAGTAAAGGATGATTTCCCAGCTGGTGTCAACTATATAAAAAGAAGAAGAAGAAGACACTGTTCGACATCAGCGAACTCAACCAAGACGTCTCATTCGAAATGCGTCGGGACGCCGACTCGATTTTTCTTCAAAAATTCACTGGAAAGACCCCTCGCTTAGCTTTCGATCTGGTATTGAAAAACACATGTTACGATGCAATTTTCAGGTTGGATGTAATGTCACACATTGTTTCGCTGCGTTGCTCGATGGACCCCTCACAAGATAATTACTTTCTTTTAGTTTTCTCAAACCTAGGCCGATGACAGGTTGAAGCTGTCTGTGCATAATGTTCTAGCGAAAGTTTCCAGAGAATTCTTGATTCTCATACACTGCGAAATAAATGATGTCACGTACGTCGTCGGTACAAGATATAGGCAAAGTATGGGAAACGAAATTGCGAACATACTATTAAAGGAAATGAGTCCCGAGTCCTTTCGATGTCCGAGGAGTATATTGCACTGGAACAGCACAAAACGTGCCAAACAACCAATTATTAGAAACATGTAATAATTAAGTCACAATTATGACATAATCATAAAACAGTCGAACGTTTCCTTGGATCAAGTTAATTTGAGGAACAGAGTACAAAAAAATGTATGTTGTGCGCTGCAGGTGAAAGGAAAAAATTTTAAGCGATAAGCCAAGCCCGATAAATTAATCGGCTTGCGCGAGAGTGCGGCAACAACAGCGAATGTACTTCGTTAGTGGTTCTTCCGATTCTTTTTGATTCTCGGCAGCAGCGAAGAAGGAAGGAACGCCAAAAACGTGAAACTCGGTGTCGAGAGGCCTTCTATTAAAGTCCGATTACTATGTGATACGAGCTCAGTGCCAGCGGAGACTCTCTGTCGGTTTCTGCAAGGGAAGGAGATTCTCAGGTAGGAGAGCATCGTGCGATAGAGTTTTAGGGGCGGACGTGTGTGCGCTGCTGCCAGGAGTCGGCAGGATCGTCGAGACGCGATAGCAATGCGATAGCAATGCGATAGCAATGCGATACTCGAACACCTACATTCCACGTCTTCGATAGAGAGGTCGAACGGAGCCCGCTCTTCTTCCGGTAATCAGGAGTCAAACCGCCAGACTGCTATTTCTTCTTATCGATAGTTCAGTATCAAATTATTTCTTTTTAATTGCCCCGAGAAAAAACTGTTTTGCGACACTAATGTGGCCAAACTGTGGCGACACTTACTAGTATTTGACGGGACTTCGCCAAAACCTTTGGAGACTTTTAACACGACAGAACTCGTTCCTGGCGAATAGAGAACTAACACGTACGCGGATAAATTTTTATTTTCCTTTGTTATTCGCACTCCCTGTACTTGCTTCTAATGACTAGCGTAATTAAAAAAGCGAATTTCAAGATGTTTCGCCCGACAGCCACGTGCTAGTCATAAATATCTTTGCCTCGATAAATCACTCGTTTATTTTCTCTCTATTTCTTCCTTAATCTATATAATTACGTATGACAATAAGGAATAGTGCCAATTCATTGAATTTCTTTGACTCTTCATTCGAGTCTCTTTAAGCATACAAGTCGCACAAGATTCACGATTTTATAAATCCTCACTACTCGTGCGAATTCTCCGATTCGAGCCGTAAGGAATAGAGAGCCGCCTGGCAGATGATTGTGTCTTACCGATCGAGAAGCGATATCTGCGAGCGCCGATAAGCTTTGAAATTTTCCCGGAGTCCTCTTAACTCGCTCGCCCGTCCGGAACTTTCGAATCGCTTTGGGCCTCGTCGCAACGCGAACGACTGTGAACCGACTGGCTCTGGCGTTCCGTGTCGCTCGATGAATTTGCGTCGCAAGATTCGGCCCCCCGCCCGTCCCCCGTTCCACGAAGATAATCGCGATCGTCAGGAGACGCTCCAGGTGTACCGGCCGCCCTCTCGACGCCGCTGCTAATCGCCAATCAGCGTCAAACGCTCGCTCGCTCTCCTGCCTCTTCGGGTCTTCGCTCCTCGGATCGCGAGATATTCCCGCTGCAGTAAATGTTTTCTATTTTGTAATTGCGAATTGATCTGCAGACATTCGCGAAACCTTCGTCCGACCAAACTTATCCCCGAGGTAAGTGCTGCTCGATTGGAAGGACACATCATCTTTCCTCGATCGTCACGATCGTCATTGTCATTATTGTCCATCATCGTAAGTTCTTAGATCGCATCATTCTCAAATAGTGTATTTCTTTGTAAATTCCGACTTTTTCAAACATTTGCATTTCGTAATTCGCGCACTTTCCAGTAACTTTGCTCAATCTCCTGTCAGCTCTGAAATTTATGAATGCACGGTTTTCCTCTTAGCACGGTTATGACGTCTTGCATGAAAATTAGATTTTTTCTTTATCAGATGGCACCGTCGCGACGTTTCCATTCCTGACGACGTATCTCGCGAACTCAGCGACGACTCACTGAAATCTCGTCTTTTCATTCTACGTGCTGCTTTCGTTCGACTCCTCGATGATTGACTGCTGCCGCAATCGCGATGACCTTTGCGTGCTCGTCTACTTCGCGAGCTGCTCGCGATCGATTCGGTACGGTCCCACGAAGTTCCGTTTCCGATGTACGACGATGACCTGAACGTGAATATCGTAAAATAAAAGAAGCTTCTCTCTCTCTCTCTCTCTCTCTCTCTCTCTCTCTCTCTCTCTTTCTCTCTCTCCCCTCTCTCCTCTTTACGGAGAAACGACGCCGCAGTCTCACCTGCCCGGTATATTCGGATTTGGCAATTGACGCGTCGAGTATTCGATGCCTTCGTTGGAAAAGGGATCTTCCGACCAGGAGGCGATCTATAATGTAATAGAAAGTATAAAGATTACGTAGACTCGAGCGAAAATCTTGAGCTTCCATGGTAACCTACTTTCGCCAAAAGAAAGCTCAGAAAGAGTTGAGTCATTATCAGCAGTGCAGTCATGGCAGAACCAACGAAAACCTTTCTGAAGACTGTATTGCCGATGGGCATTGCGCATCCTTCGGTATTTATGCTGATCAGATCGGTGTCCGCCATCTGATAATGGACGCAAGGTACCATCGTCCTCAGGTTACAACAACTGAAGGGCACAGCGCGCGTCCTGTATTCCTCGTCCGATATTCTATTCTGCGTCTCCATCTCGTCCCTTGGGCCATAATCTGAATTCTTATCGTAATTCTTCGTTAAAGGAAATCAATAGAGTCCAACAAGTTTTTCGTAATTAAGATTAAAGATTAAAATAATAAAAACCTGCCAATCGAAGAGGAACCAATCGACGTACGAGAGGGATCCGCAGCACTGGAAATCGAACTGCAGCAGATCCAGTTCGCGTCTCCATTCAGCCGAATTCGCGTACAGGCGCATCGTCCTATTAAGAAGTTTCACTTGAGCCTTCGAACCGATACTGACGTCACATCCCATCAGTGCCAAAGCCGCCGCGTTCAAGACGACGCAGCCGAGCAGCGCGAGCGACAGCCGCTTCGATACTTCAGGCTGATCGGCAACGTTCGACCGGCTGGTTCGCATTCGGTGCTGCCTGCGCAAGAGACGCTGCAGCTGATTTCGTGAAAATAAAATAGGCCTATCGCGAGTCCGTTATTACTTGCGAATAAAGTGGAGACTTCCCAGTGCCGAGGTTAATCCGACGATGCTCCCAAGGAAGACGAGGACGATCGACCTGGCGCCGCCAGCGAATTCGATTACTCGCCAGTCGACGATCACCTCCAGGACCAGGAGCACCAGGCGCTTCGCTTCCAGAACGGCCAGGGTGACTGCGACCCCCTCGCTCCCTCGGGCTTCCCTCTCCTCGCAATCGCACCACCAGGATCTCCAAGTCCTTCGAGGAGTCTCGCTCTTCAGGAGGATCCTTCTGACTTCCTCGCTACCGCAGAGGCATCCGATGCTCTTCATTCGAAGTTAAGCATTTGTCAAGGTACACTCGAGATTGCGCGCGCCTGTCGCAGGTGGTCCAACCGAAATCAAACGGTAGCAACTAATTTATACGCGTATAGCGTTGCGAATCTTTTATTAGACTAGAGGTCTGAGCCTGTCGAAGCCACGGAAATTTCCATTCGTCCTCCCCGGTGATGACACTGGCAATTAGCCTTATTACGAGGAAGCATGGCGAGAGGAGGCCGGAGCGAAGAGGATCGACGAATTGAAAACAAAAAAAAACAGTAAAAACAGCACGACTGCAGTCTTTAACGGAGGTTTAGAATTAGTTGGTTCACGAGGGTTATCGAAGTCTCGCAGGTCTAGCAGGTCTAGCAGGTCTAGCAGGTCTCGCCCAGGCAGGATCCTCCTTCGATTATTCCTACATTATCAATGGCAAATGTGTGAATAATGCGAGGAACTGCGTGCGCGTAACGCGTCACATACACACACACACACACACACACACACACACACACACACACACACACACACACAGAGAGAGAGAGAGAGAGAGGGAGGACGGGAGAGAGAGAGAGGAATCTATACACGAGTTAATGAGACGTCGTGATGTGACGAATGAAAGTACATAAAGAAATAAAAAAATAAAAAATAAGAAAAACGTTTTATTGTATTATCGCATCTGTAAAAGCTGCCTGAGCACTGTAGACATCGCTAAAGACGTAAGTACCTCTTTTCCCGACGTCTCGCACTCAGTGTCGATCCAATTGACACGAGGAGCGTGACGTGCCGCGAGGCTATTATTACATTTATAAATTGATTATGAGAAAACAGCCACGACGATCGTAAATCAGAGGTTTCCGACAAACGGCCACCAGTCCGAGGTGATAAAACTCGGTCTGCAAAACACACGCCGAGGGATCCTGACGAGCGAAATTACTTTTTTCTTTCCTCGTAAGAGAACAATGCAGTTTCTAGGGTTAAGGAGCAACGTCAACCGACACGTTAACCGACGTCTCTCGAGAGACAGTTACAAAAATTCACCTTGTTCGGACGCTCATCTGCTCGGAGACATTCCACAGTCCACACACACGCTGCCACACCGATAATTCAATCGATCTTAATAATTTTATCAAATTATAATCTAATTGACTGAACACTATCCAATGCAAAGAAACACTATGAAAACATCCTGCGTGCGCTAGCGTTAATTTTGATGCGTCCTTGTCTTTCTTCGTCGCTCATTTTGCACGGACATTCCTGCGAGGCTCGATCCACTCGAGAGATAAATCAGAGATATTAACTCTGCACCTTTGACGTACGTATGTAGGTACATATGTACTTGTACGTATTTATTGTACCTATCGTTAAAAGGGTGCAGCGTGTGGCGCAGCAGACGGACCACTCCTCGTATATTCATGTACGATATATGCCAGTTTCTTATAATATAAAGTTTAACGTCTCTCTATAGCTATAGCACCCGAGGAGAGAATTAAACTAAAACCTTGTTTCCCGTAAGTGACAAGTGACACGTGACAAGTGCCAAGTGCCAAGTGTCTCCCCTGACTCCCCGCGATTCGTGCGATTCGTGCGACTCGTGCGCGACGCCTTCCTCGATTATTAGAACATCTACGAGGAGTGAACTTTGAACGCTTCCTTTTGTCCTGCCGAACTGAAACTCTTAAGGCGCTGACCGTGTTCACTCGAGGTGTCACTGGTATATGTTAACGCGAGACTCTTCTCGGCCGAAGGTCCAGTAAGCCAGGAACGGACAATTTTCGGTGAGAAAAATGGCGAGTCTCATTTGTCCGTTGAAAAATGTTCGAAAGATAATGGACCACCAGCATCTTCTCGGCAGGAGATTATCGTGAACAAAGAGTTGAAGTCCGAGAATGAATCGACTGTAGAGCGACAAAGTGGTGTTATCTGAAAATCATCATGGTCAAAATGATTGTTTCTTTTTTCGTCGATACTCGTAGAAACGATAACGAGGACATAAGCAAGAATATGGAAAAAAAGGAGAGTGGGAGGGAGGGGCCCCCTGCTCCCCTTGCTCCCCCTGCTCCCCCTGCTCCCCCTGTAAAATCTCACCTATGACAAGAGAGTGATTGTTATTGGTCGTCGATGACGTTACCAGACGAAGCGTGAAGGCACTGAACGCCCGAGGATCCAGGTGAGGATTGACCGGCCAAAGTCCTTCGAGAAGGACTCTGCCCATTTCTGGGAAATCCTCGTTCACGAGTGACAAGTTGGGCACAAAGATTTCGTCGAGGAGTCTCCTGCATAATCCACGCGTCTCCTCCAATGAGCCTTGGCACAAGTTGAATCTGTTGGTCAATTTAAAGATCGTCATGAATTTTTTGGCGGATCCGCTGGCCGACTACGAGAAGCTTCTGAACTCCTCGGAGAAACGTGAAGGTACCTCTCCTCCATTCCCAGCATGCTCCCGATGACTCGCCACACGTGAATCAGACCGTCCAGCTCCTCCGAGCTGGTGACCACACCGAGTTGATCGCCGTTCAGCAAAGTGAATCCGATGAATCCAAATTGGGTGAGCGCCATGTCCAGCTGGGATATTCTGTCGAGTCCCGCCTGTGCGGCTCGTCTCGACGCCAGGCAGTGCTTGCGACGCACCTTTCGCAGAGACTCGAAGAATCTGCAAGGTCGATCGAGAGGCTCTTTAGGATGACTTATCGTTAGAGTAGCTCACGGATCACTCGTCTTATGGGTAAAAATATAAAGACTAAACGTTGTTGCATATTTCGAGTTCTTTGCAAAATCCATAGAGAGACGAGACGTGGTTGCCTTTAATCCTCAGCTAACAGCTTGTGAGACTTATCAGCTAATTCGTAGACTCGAGGTAGCATCGTAAAACTTTAATCGGAAGGGAAGCAGAAGCCTCAGCGGCGGCACCAACGGACTCACCGACTGTCCTTGTCCGGCGACTTCTCGTACCAGACGAAGGTGTGAAGTATAGTGGAGACGTAGCGCCGAAAGGCTCTGCAGGGCGTCCCACTTTGTTTCGTGTGCTTGAGCACCTTCAGAATCGAGGGCACCGCCAGGAGGGTCAGCAGTCCAGCTAATTTGGCGATCATCATCGTAAAGACGTTGTCGTGGAAGGCCTTCTGTCCAAGACGGAATTTACGAGAATCGTAATACGACGGCAATTCCAAATTGCGCAGCTCCATGTCGGCGGGCGTCTTTGCTCCTTCATTCAGCAAGATCCGAAGACGTTCCTCCGTATCATCTAACGTCAAACGAAGCATAAAGTCGAGGAGAACACGAGCCGCGCGCGCTCGTCTCTCGAGGCATAAATCATCCGACTGCGCCCGATACCTACTTTTGTCTATAGTGCCGTAGTGCTCGTCGTCACCTACCTGCACACCTTTTACTTGTCAACGGAAAGTGCACATGCATGCGTGTCACGCGTCTCTCTTCTACGCGCCACGGCAAGAGGCCCCCCGGCCCACCCCCCGCTGACAATTAGCACGCTCCGTCACGCAACGACGCGACACTCGTTTCGATTTCGTCGGTTCCTTCGATTCCAGTGATTTCATCGAAACGGCAGCAGACGCCTCGAACCTCGCGATCCTACGATTCTGATACTGTTTCAGACGGCTCTGCGGCGTTTAGTATGCGCGGCCATTCGAGCTTCGAAACAGGTAACATCTGTGCAGCGCGCGCGTGTCGCGAATTGCGAATCGCGAATCGCGAATCGCGAAATCGTTTAATTTACATCTCCGACGACAAGTCGAAATTCGCCGCCTCGTTACAATTAAACACCGTCCAAGGGGAAAAGGACGAAAGGAACGAGACATCTGCGATCATTCGGAATTACACTGTCGCGTTACGATTTCCACGTCTCTCCAGTCCAAATTCTTCGTTGGACGGAAGTTTTGTTTAAGAGCGCAAACGCGCGCCACTTTTTGCGGCCCGCCGATCTCTAAGATATTGCCGATCGCGTGTCAGTTTACATTCGCAGGAACGAGACGCGGACAAAGGAATCCGAGCGAAAGTTCAGTGGCGAGAGACAAGATCGAATTTTCAAATGTTTTCGCGGGATTACGGGATGACATGAGTATTATAGATACGTTTTCTTCTATCCGTGCTAGTCGACGGACGTTCTTTTTCCTAATTCGGATTTTTCTGTAATAATCTAATAATTATAGGTGAGCAGATGTCTTCCACAATACAGTAAAACTCTACTGCAATTCTTACTGCATTATATCCTCCTGTCCTCGACCGAAAGTTTCCGGGCAAATTTTGAAAATCCACTCAAACGGTATTTGAGCTTGTAAATCAATTTTTCGGCGTTTTTTAACGAATCCCTTAAGTCGAAAACTCGATTTACCGTACCTACGCCGGTTTTACCGTCGCGCGTCTCTTTCTCAAGGATAATAATGAAAAGTCACGTCAAAATAATTATTATGAAAATCTACTACTTATATGGACCTTAGGATAAACTATAAAGAAGTCAGGCAAGTTGCTATCGATGACCTCCGCCTCGGCTCTCCACTGATGCTGATACCGAGTTTCGTGAATATTTGACTGGTCAAGGACTCTGGAGAGACCGTTTATAGGCAATTCGAGGACGGACCTACGAGAGATCTAATCGCATTTGCTCTGCTGTCCGGTTAAAGACTAAAGAAAATTAACTGACCGAAGCTCACCTTTCTGTTCCATACTGGCGAAGAGCAGCCGTTCACCGTTATCGGACACACGCGTGAAACCTGCCAGAAGAATAAGTATCCACGTGACGAGGTGCGAGACCCGTAGAAAGATCAAATTCCGAATATCCGAATATCCGAATATCCGTATTATATTCGTGAAAGGGCGCGGAGTCGCTGCTGCTCAGGCGAAAACTGCACGAGAAATCTTTCGAAGAAATGTCACGTAGCCGAACGGACGGCGACATATAAAAGGCATCGCTGATATCCAGAAAAGTTCATCGAGGAGAGGAAGACCTCGCGATAAAAAGAAATTAAATTTATTGCGTTAAAAGTACTGCGGAACGAAACGAACCGAGGAAACTATTATGTGCCACTGGCTGCGAAGAAATAACTGTGAGAGAGAACCAAGGGAGTAGAAGAGGCGGGGTGTTGGGAGGAGGAGAATCAGGAGAAAGGGAAGCAACCAATGTCCTATCTAGGTCCTCGGGCTGAGCCACATGCGAGAATCGACGGGCCGTTCTCTCTCTCTCTCTCTCTCTCTCTCTTTTTCTCTCTCGATCGGCCGAGGCCTCAGCCGACACGCTTCGTGATTCGTGATGCCAGTCTCTAGGTATCTCCGGAAAAACGTCCCCTGAATATTCTCAATAGCGTCTAGAGGCTTTACCCCGTTGTCATAGATCTCTGTACTTTATTCATGTCGCACCACGTAAAAAAAAAGAAGGAAAAACTGATACTACTTACTTACTGATTAATATTTTTTTTTTTCGAGAAAAATTTCATTATTCTATCAATACCCCTTTTGTTGCGCCACATCAGCAGGATGCAAAGGATCAATCAGGAAATTTTTTGATCGAAGGAAAGTATTATCCTTTCTCCGACGCTTCTTGAATTTCCCGTTTCCCTAATATTTTCCATTAGTTAAGCTCTCGCATTTCTAATCTTTTCTGTTCATTTAATGGCGACCCGATGACGAGTAATTTGATTCTCGTTTGATTGTAGAGAAAGTGGCGCGCTGTAAGTCGTACAGACGGAAAGTGAAAGCTTTCTAATCTAATAGTGTACAAAGGAATTCAGTAAAGTGTCCTCGCGAGGGCAGCGCGAACGAGTGAAAGTATACCTGGTGCTCCAAGTAACATGAGCACGCGGTGTAAGCGGTCTGGCGGAGCAGCCAGCCAAGAAAGGTGAACGAAGGCAGGTCGAGGCAGGTCGAGGCAGGTCGAGGCAGGTCGAGGCAGGCAACGTTGCGATCAGGTCGCACATTTCAATGGTCTTCAATGGTTGGTACGTATGACGACGATTAGATCGTGACATCGTTACATTTGTATGTACATATTGTACATATTGTACACACATACACGTAGATACGTAGCTGCTCTCCTCTTAAGACTTTACCGACCGCCAGCCGACCGATCGGCTTTTTGCCGCCAGCGCCTACCGACCGATAGCCTGTTAATTGTTTGTCACGCGGCCGGTCGGACGTGCGAATTTATTTTGAATTTCTAGCAGTCGGTAAAGTCGTAAAATCAGTGATGATTGCTCATTAACGTCGTGATCGACCGATCGAGCGAGCGGCAAGAATGCCCAACAATGGAGGCACGTTATTGGGAGACGCGAGAATACCCGAAATTCACGGGAGGAGAGCAAGGAGAGGGAGTCAGGGAGCCAACGTGACTTCTCGTCGTCCCGACTCGAGCGAATTCTTTAAATTCATTGTTAAATGCAACGTCGCGTTAGCTAGATTTTCCGAATAGCTTTTTACGCGTCAACGAGCCAATATTTGAATTTTGCAAACGATTTCGAAAACAAATAAGAACGACGAGAGTCTTTTGAGGAAAAGAGGACAAGTTTTGAAAAAAAGAAAGAGAAACGTATATTATACAATACTCATAGTAGATTACAATGTTCATAGTAATGATAAA
>JARPRH010000073.1:2507621-2522494 GCA_031763665.1 Calameuta haemorrhoidalis | reverse complement strand
TCTCTCTCTCTCTCTCTCTCTCTCTCTCTCTCTCTCTCTCTCTCTCTCTCTCTCTCTCTCTCTCTCTCTCTCTCACTTTTACTCTGAGCTTCACCTAATTAGACCTCCTATCTAATCGTTTTATTATCATCGGATATCTCTTCAAACTTGTTCTGCCTATTCGGTCCCTGCGAAACTTAAACGTCGATAGTAAAAATTCCGAGATCGTGCCATCTTGAGTCTCGACTGGTAAGGAGACACTGGATCACGAGGGTTAAATTATGAATAATAAATATCCGTAGGGTTTATCGTGTCCAAAGGATCGAGATCAGGATTCGAGCCCGTGGTGCGATGTGGGCGGGCCCATGGTACTCGAAGTTTTGGGACCCTCTTGGGCCCCCCAGAGGCACTACGCCGCATGGTGCCCCTTGTCCTACCTGTAAGGCACCCCCTACCCCCTCGCCCCCCCAGCCCTCCCCCTCTCACTACCATTCCCATTCCCACCCTCGAGACGCTAAAACAATAGAACCTCCGACACCTTGTCGCACGTAGGACTCGTCTTCATTTAGGATCGTCGGATCGCGCCTCGTCGCCAAACAGGATCCTCCTTCCATTATACACACACTTCTATATCGACTGCAATATTGGCCAGAGTCATCTGCATAATTCGATCCTAAAGTGGTTCACCCAGTTCCCAAGAAAGTCGCTTTATCTCGGCTAAGACACGGCGAGGCGGAATTGAGGCGCGCTGTCCTCGTCGTGTCGTGCTTGGCTCAGTTCAAAGGAATAAATCGTAGGGCAGACATAATTTTCGGAACACCCGGTGAATGCTTCGTGGTTGGGACCGAGTAAAAATATATGCAGGAGAGCCAACACCCTAGGATCCGTATCAGCGCATCTTTGTTCGTTGGGTTCCGTCCAGATAGTAGTCTACAGTTCTACACCTATATGTATATATAGAATATAAGGATGCCCCACTGACAATGGGCCAAAGCCAGAGGAGGCCCTGAGTTGTGACCGAAGTGATGTAGAGCCCTGTATCGTTATTAGTCACCCAAGATATGATAATCGTCAGCGGCGCGGCTATAAATCGCCTGAAAACTTTCTGGCTCGAGTGATTAAGGCGTTACCACGGTTTCCTCGAGTATTTCGTGCGAAAGTCAACGATAAGAAAAAAATAAAAAAACAGATCAATGTATTGTCCTGCGCTTATCATCCGATGGGATCAAGATCGGAACATTTCTTCGTTCTTTCCGTCCGGCTTCTACTTTTATTATCCAAATAATGATAAACGCTTTAAGCGAATCCGACGGAAATGTAATTATGGAATTTTCTGTTATCAATTTTTTGCTGTTGTTATTCCTAGCCGCTATCTTCTCCTGACTCTTCTCCTGGATAAGATAGGCTACCTGTTGTCGGAGGTCTCTCGTAATATCGGCCAATTACAAGGATCCGCACTTATCGTTAGTAGCTCTACAGGGTGGCCGAGTTCTTTCGGCAGCGTGGGCGCACGTGGGTGCAGGTTACTGGGGGGAAGAGACGGACAGGCGTGCGCACAGGATTTTTCCGATAGGCTTGCCGAGATTCTGGACCGGTGGAAAACCGAAAAGAGGATCGAAGAAGCGGCCGATCCAATCCCTCTAAAACGACGACCTAAATTGTTCGACCTTGCACGAGAGAACGTGCGTACCAACGGCAATGGACTCTGATCTTCGTATTGAAAATTTGACGCGTGCTGAGCGCGTGGGACGCGGTGGCCGTTTGTCCTCGGGTGGTGCCTTCGGGTGTTAAAGCGACCAGGGTGACTCGTACGGGAACCAAAATACATAGGAGAGTGGGTATAGTATATGGTATAACACTGGCCTTATCTGAGCCGAAGATCGCCAGTGACGTGTCAAAAGGTCCATTCCTCTTCTGTACGGGATGCCGAACGAAAAGTCATTAGTCATCCCATCTCGGAAGGAAGACGAAGCGAGAAGATGAGGAGATCGAGGCAGAGCGTGAAAAGGAAATATGGGAGGAAGAATGGGAGAAATTTGGAAAATCGTGTGTATCGGCATATAAGTAACTGAGACAAGTGAGTAGAGCCAAGAAGCGAAGGTGGCGCCACTCGCGATTGTAGGAGGTTGGTTCGTATTGGGTTAGGAGGGGCTGGAATGACAGGAGTCCCGATCGAGGAACGAGCCTATCCGATAAGAGATTAGGATAAGCTCGGGCTGAACTCGGGACCGTAGGTATATAGGTGGTGCCGGCTCGCGGCGGTGAATTAGAATGATCTCTAATCGGGACAAATTAGTGGGCTCTACCAGTGTCTGCTGGCCGAGACGTGGGTGTAGAGACGAAGGGACCAATAACTAACACGACCCACACGAAGACGCGCTCCGTTCGCGCGTCGGACACGCACGGGAGTTATGCCGGTGCGTGTGGGTGTCCCAGGGTGTCCCAGGGTGTCCCAGGGTGGCCACCTGTCTAGCAAGGTATGCGCCTCTATAGCCGATAGCATCACCAACCAAACGGAACGAACGGAACGAACGCCCAACGTTAAGCAAAGACAAGGGCGGTAACTCACCCCGACAAATTATAGAGTGGCCAGACAGCGCGACTCTTTTTCTCCTTTCCTGGCTTTTGCCTTCCTAACCTCGCGGACCTCGTACGTTCGTTCGCTCTTCTCTATCTACTCTCTTCGCTATACGTGTCCCATGCGTACGCACTCTCCTAGCGCGTTTCTCTCTCTCTCTCTCTCTCTCTCTCTCTCTCTCTCTCTCTCTCTCTAACACACGCACACTCGCACACCCCTTATCCTCCTCCCAATCCTCTCTCTATTTAGTATTAGGAGTTTCGCGGACTTTCAGTCATCGACTCCTAGTTAACGGAATGACAGGTCACTGGCAGTGACCTGGCGTAGTGTGACCCCGGAAAGAGTACCGACGCAAATGAAGAAGAAACCGAAACGATAAGATATTAACCGCGATTCTCTCGGATTTCTCGGAATTTCTCGGGATTGCTCGGAATTGCTCGCGAATATCGTGCGAGCTCTCGCTTTCATTTAGGTTAGGTTAGCATGATCGGACGTAGTTAGTTCGAGTCCGAGGCAGCACGCATCCCAAACTTTGATTAAACGAGTCGCGCAGGGACCACGGCTCGACTCATTTGTCTGCCGTCTGGTAGGTAGCCCCTCCCCCTCCTCCCGGCATTCACTCCCTCAATATGCATATATATGTATATATGTATGTATGTAAGTATGGATATACACACTACACGTGCAGCGTATCAACTACCATCAACCACCATCAAGAACCCTCACAACCACCACCCTAAAAGCTCACCCCCCCCCCCCCCCCATAGCTTCTGCTCGCTACTGAGAATTGTATCGGTTCCTCGAAGGACGCTCGGCGTCTTGTCGTTTCGCGATGCTCGACGCCATCCTGAATGTAGGTATCATCCCTCTCGCATCTTACAATCTTACCACCGCTCATACCTCAGTGAGATAAACCTCCATTCTGGTTGGACCTGTAAGACACAAAAAAGAAACTTAAAAAAACATATGTATATAGGCAGTATGTGTTAAAAAAAGGAGAGAGAGAGAGAGAGAGAGAGAGAGAGAGAGAGAGAGAGAGGGGCAGGCGGGATGAATGGAGACAGAGAGAGTGGAAAATGACGTCGGAAATTCTGTCATAGCATATCGGATCGCATGGTTTCGTGGAAACGGCTGGACGCATCGCCGCAAGGATTTGTCGATATGCAGGAAGCCCACTGGGATTTCTTCGAAGAAAATGACACTAGTATATCCTATGGGTGTCCAACTCGATTTGGTAATCATCAGTAATTCATGGTTCGCCAGCTAGATGCTGCCTATCTGTGCGTAAAGTAAGTTGCTATTGGTAAAACTGAGAGACGCAACACCTTGTAGTATTGAGGGACTTTAATAATGATCTTGGTTTCTCCCTTTGTCTCTCTCTCTCTCTGATATAGGAACCTCTGGGAGTTTCTATTCCAAGGACCATGAGATACGCGTAATAGAGCCAACATCTCTCCGATAGTTTACAACCAGATAAATGGCCCGTGTGTGGTCCACGTTGTCCCGCTGAATCTCCTCCAGCATCCCTAGGTCTCTGGGTCTCTGCTCCTCTGCCTCCATAGCTCGAGTATATAGCCCGCCGCTCGCTATACCTCCGCCTCGTCGCCCGTAGCCCCTGGCCCGCTTCTCGGTGCGGATCTACCTTCCCCGAGTTCATCAGCAGTTCCTCCTCTTCCACCTCGCCGCTTGCTCTCCCACCTCCTACGTCTCTCCTCGCTGCCGGCCGCCGATCTACCTCCAGCCGAGCTTCTGCCTCCCGTCCTTCCCGACGAGCCACCGATGATGTTAGTAACCCGATATCAGCAGCATCCATGCCCTCCAGACGGCTTCCATATAGATGTTCCAAAGGGAATAGGGCCGTATAGAGGTGTCCCATTATCTGTTTATGGAAGGCTGCCACTCGTACGTGCGTCTACAACGAACGGATCGCTCTTTCTTTTATTCACTTTTTCCAATTCCTTTTCCTCTAATATTCTTCCTTTAAAGGAGGTAACAGCTCAAAAAGGAATTCGAGAAGAACATGGCGGAACGGTGCTTCCTCTATGCGACATCCGATGACAAAGCGATTACTCAGGATTCAGCTCAGAAGATCCTTGTCGCAGGGGTGCGCACTGCGCCCACGCAGAACATATTTTTACCTAGAAACCATAAGCATTCGCAAGGACAGTCGTTCAATTTCACAGCTTCAAAATTCTTCAGACCGAAGACTCGCAGGAGTTTCCTTGGTTCGAGGACTCGTGTCCGACCGATCGGACGGACTGCGAGAGAAGCGCGTGAAAAGAAGAAATTCTCGATCGATGTGCGTTCGGCCGCTATAGCTACAGCTAACGCACTCAACTAGGAAAGCAAGAAACCGGGGAAAAAAGCAACCACCTCGTAGATAAGCAATTACGATGGAATCCGTAGATAGGAAGGAATTCGAATTCCAAGATTGGTGGTGGGAGGGTGAGATAGGATCGACACGGTGCTCCGCGTCGGCTCGCTCGGTCACAGATCGCGTGTACCGTGTCCTCGCCACTTCACCACCATCTCACCAGCATCTCACCAGCATCTCACCACCATCTCACCACCAGCTCACCGTCACCTCACCACTCGGAATCACTAGGAACTCATCTCTCCCCGATCCTGCACGAGTACTTAAGCACCCTCCGCCGAGGAGCCTGGACCAAGGAGGGACGACCGGGACGACCGGGGCGACCGGGACGATCTCGACTCGTGTAGTACAAAACTGTCCTCAGGTATTTCGGAATGTCCTTCGGGCCGAGTCTTGGTGGTCTTGCAGGTGGTCTTGGCAGTGTCTAGCGTGTGTCTCGTGTGGGGGCGCCTACATGCTCATTGGCCTTCGAGATCGAATGAAAATTGCGCACCGGAAACCACTCGACTTTAAAACTCTTACGATCGGACTCGAGGGTAGGGAGTTTAAGCATCGCAAAGACTTAAAACGTTCCGAGGAGGATGGATGCTGCTGCCGCGCAGAGGAAACCCCAGGATACTCGGAAGTAAGAAGTCTCCTGGGGATCGTTAGAATTTTAAGAATATTCTGGTATCCCGCAAGGGTGGATTAAATTTGTGTGTAGACGTTCGAGGGTTGCGGGTGCTTCACTTGCGTGGGAACTTTTCACTCGAGAGACTGCAAATCTTCCGGATACACGAGGACGCGCGTCCGTCGGATCTTTTCATGAAAGCGCAATGCGCTCCAAATCTTCTCAGTAGTCAGCGCAGCTCTTGACCAAATGAGATCGTCGGGATCTTCCGATCAAGTTGCTCCGGCTAGTCCGAGAATTAGGGTGACTCTCGAGTGAATTAATGTAACACGCGTGAAAGGTGCGCCGATCCACTTGCTCTGGGCGTACCAGCATCCGCACCAGCATCGGCACCAGCATCGGCACCAGCATCCGCACCAGCAATGGCAGGAACGACGTTTTATTGTATTATTTGCAGCGCCTGCGGAACCGCAAGCAATACGTGCTCTTCGCCCTTCGCCCTTCGCCCTTCGCCCTTCGCCCGGCAGCAACGCTACGTACGCGCGTCACGCGTCACGCGTCGCGCGACAAGCGGATTCGCACTGGGAAATCAATCTGTAGCTACGCGTACCTATGTATGTATGTACATATATCTGCCGCCGACTTGCACGCTTTTGCACGCGAGTGTGCGTATTTGCTGAAGAACAAACATATCGCATTACTATAAAGCAACGCCCATCGGTTTCGGTTAGCGGCGAGTCGCTGCGCAAGTCCAAACCTTTTCTATTTGCGAGGCCGGAGAGTCGTATTGTTCTTTAGAAAATTTACATCTTTCTTCCTTCTTCCTTTTTCCTTCCTGCCTCTTTTCTTCCTCTTCCCCTTTTGCTTTCGAGTACGAACGCTTTTGCCCAGACTCTGTTTAGAACTTTTAAAGATCCATGGATGCAGGAAGCATCCTCTGCCGAAGTCAACACTTCGCAGTAGGACTCTCTCATAGATTATTCGGTTTTTGCATCGTAAACTCGAAACGTTTATGCTTCTGCGAGTGAATTTATGTGTTATATAAACAATAAGGAAGTGACGATCCTAAGGGAAGTCCAAGAGGGAGGGTTCCGAAGATCTGTTGTGTCTCGATTCTTTTTTTCTTTTTTTTCTTTTTTTTTCTTACCCTCCTTCCTCGGCCTCTTTCGCTTTTTCCCCAAGCAACACCTCGGCGCCCTAACGACGTCTCTATTCTTTTTTGCTGCGCACGCGGTTAATTTGTCACGGCCCAAGTGTCAACCTAGAAGAAGCGGAAGAAGTAGAAGAAGTAGAAGAAGTAGAAGAAGAAGGACGAATGAAAGAGGAACAGTGGCTCTGGAACTCCCAGACTTGGAAGGATTTTTAACCTTTCTAGCACGTATTGCACCTTGCACGGGGTGAAAAATTGAACCGTCGATGGTCCACGTGTCGAACGGCCGCGCCGAACGAGTGTCCCTTCGAGATGCTTACCAGATGCTGCCCACGCGACTTTGATATCAAAGCGAAATTGCATTCTGCTTGGAATTACATTGAATGCCTTCATCCCTTCCCCGGTGGGATGGAGATGGACTTCCAGGACGCGATGATATTTACGGAACCAAAGGGGCACTCGAGTATCCGAGCCGTGTGTGTCGGCGGAATAGAGATAGGCTGGGCCTTATTTTATTTTAAGCTCACGTTAGATCGGTCAGGTAGTCTGACACCGGATTACGTTACCGGCGTTTCCGAGAGCAAGTTGGCGGCTGCACGTCACCTATAACTTTAGCTTTGTTTAAAATTAATTAAGCTTCGCTGCTACCGCAGGCGGACGGTTGGGGGGCGGGGGTAATAGATTAGAGCGATGATGCTCCGAGTGAAGGCAGTAGTGGAGGTAGAGCAGAAGCTCCGAAGGGTCAGTTCGCGCGGTAGAATATATGTATCTAGATCGGCTTTATCGAGCCGTCGTATCAACTGAAAATCATTAATTTTCCGGGTTTTTAATTAATAAGTAGGAAATTCAAGCGAGATCGGAGTCCTGTATTTTATCTTTCACCTTCATTCACGTTACGTTGAGGCGCATCTCCCATCGATCCGGCAAACTGCGATTTACCTCATTAGGGTCGCCACCTGCGGAAAGAAATTCGGACTTTTTGAGCGTGATCCGTCGTCACGATGGACGCCGAGCATCGATCTGCCGGCCTCCGCATCCCGAGGAGTAGCAGCGGCTGCCGCTGCGCTTCGCCTGGAAAGGCGGATGCAGCGCTCGCTCGGAGCCCGCGGACTCCACTCAACCCATCGGGCATTAAAACCATTTTACGACGTGCCTCCTCGTCTAATGCCTCAAACTTTAATCGAAAAGTCTAATAAATTGAAAGTATCTTTCTGCCACCTTTTTTCTGTCATCCGTCCTATCGTTGCGCAAGCATCAAAGTGGCTGTCGTTCCGTGCGAAGAGGCCGACGATGCCGACGAGGCAAACCGATCGTTGTCTCGTTGCTTCGTTGTTTTCTTATTCGCGAAGCGATGACGATCGACTATTCGTCATTCGGTTCTAGCCTCTTTTGACAATACTACGGCCATGTGAATCTCTCATCAAAACACCATACAAAATCTCTCGTTATTTTCATTCTCCGCTTAACAAGCATGTCCAAAAACTCTAAATTTTAGTCTACAGAAGTAAAACGCATACATCGGGAAGCCTTTCGTCAGCAAGAAGGATGAACGGACTCAGGACTCTATTCCTACAGGACTTGGCATGCGCGTTTACGAACAAGCCCCTTCAGGTACAGTCCTTCCCGGGCACACTGCCTCCCTCCCCCCAATTAGCCTTCCTCTTCTCAGTGAACTTCTTGAACCTTTTAGCAGAAGCCATTTGAAATGCGCTACACTCGCCCTATTTCTTTCTCAGAATGGATCCACGTCTCAACTACACACGGCTGCGTCGTGTCGTCGATTTTGGAGCTTTTTCGAATTTCTGAAAACGGAGGAATCGGCTTCCGGAATAGAAAAAACTTCGAAAGATGGACAAATTCCGTTGGCATCCGCAGCTCGGGAACCCGCGACCACGTCGACGGGCTCGACGATTGCGGGAAACGTTCGACAGTTGCCAAGCACGAGTTTTGGTTTTTATGAAACTCCGTCGGTGTACCGTCCGACCTGTAAGTTTCACAAACCCTTCGCCAAACGAAAAGTCGAGGAAGTCTCGTTACTCGACGGGAATCCCGTCCCAAGGAATCTCAAGCTAAAGCTGCAGGGATACAAGATGCTGGAGAGCGAATTGGAAGGGTTCGAAATGGCACATCTCGGGGAAGAGGGGACCACCGAGGACGTTTTCGAAATACGAGGAGACTCGAAAATTAGAGAAAATTCGATACAGTGTCGATCGACGACGAAGGAGGCGAAAAGGGACGCAAGAGAAACGGCCTGTGAGGACGAATCCGTTAATTTGGCTCGACAACCGAGCTTCTCGGGCGAGTCAAAGAACGACGCGGTTCCATGGGATTTGCAAGCACCGAGACCACCCTCGACACCGCCACCACCTCCTTGTTGTCCACCTCCCTCCCGAGCACCTTCGCCTCCACCTGATCTCCAATGTCCATCCTGTGAACCTCGGTGTCCCTCGAAGACTCCCGCAATGAATTCGTGTCCAGATAAACCGGCGTGCCCACCTCCTTGCCCACCTCCGTGTCCGCCATCTTGCCCACCTCCTTGCCCACCGCCGTGTCCACCTCCTTGCCCACCTCCGTGTCCACCTCCTTGCCCGCGAACTAGTACGACGGCTCCTTGCCAATCGATCGAAAGGTCCAGCTTCGTAATTTCCTCTGAATTGGCGACCGTTCGTCAAGACTGCGAAGATCCTTCGTCAGCGTCAGGACCTTCCTCGCTTGGAACGGCGAGCCAGTCACCGGAGTCACCGGAGTCACCGGCTTTGGAGAACCAGATGGCATCGTCACTGGCCTTCTCGACAGAACCACTGAAATCGGTGGATTTCGCCTGTCCTTTGTCTCCTGCTCCACCTGCTACTCCCGCTACACCCGCTACACCCGCTACACCCGCTACACCGACTTCCTGCTCAGGAGGTTCGCGAATTCCTAGCGCGTCGGTGACAATACCATCTCTGCGTCTTAAGGAATCTAGGAACTCTCTCAATTCTATATCATCCGGAAGATCAGTTTCCGGTCTGTCGTCCATCGGCTCGGTTGGAGTCCTGACCAATTCCAGCGGGCAATCAACGCTCCCACGTACCGCCCGATCGCTTCCAGGATTCCCGAGGGAATCGAAGAAAGCTTCTGCAGCGTGTACAGCAAAGTCTCAATCGTCCTGTAGCGCGAGGAGCAACCGTCCCAAGAGCAAGATCAAGAGCAAGAGAAAGAGCTGCTTCGACGATGCAAACGTATCGTCATGTACGAATAAGCCTGGATGCCCGGAAAGAAAGAAACCTCGAGAGAAAAAATGTAGTAGACCACCTAAAACGTGCAGCAGCGGAGCAACTGAGCCTCCTGAAAGAAAGAAGAAGAAGTTCAAAGAGCGAGCCCGAAGGACGTCGAGCTGCGGCGCGAAGCCATCGAGCGATGCTTGCGGAGGAGGCGCCCCCGTGTGTCCCGGACGACTGGCGGAGGACACGTGCAGCACCAAGAAACCGAAGTGTCCTGCCAGGAAGAGGAGCAGCAGCAGGAAGGACACTGGCACGAGGAAAGGTTCCGCCTGTGCCAGGGAACGGGACAGTTGCAAGAGGAGCAGGAAAAGATCCTGCGAGAGCAGCAAGTCCTCCGCGAAGAGAGCCGGAAAATCCGAAGAGAAGAGGTCAAGATCACCTTGTAGCCTGAAGAGGACGACGTGCTCGAAGGAAAAGCCAAAGAAGAATGTCTGCAAGAGTTACGTGTGTCCCAGGATTACAGGTCATGAAACCTGCTCCACGAGTAAGCCTCAATGTTCGCGAAAGAAGAAGAAATTAGCATCGAAGAGAAGAAAAAGATCCTGCTCGCGCAGAAGCGAGGAGTCCTGCTCTCCTAGCAGGTCCCAGTGTCCTGGCAGACGCGGGTCCTGCGATTCAAGATCCTTTTGCACCCATGCTCCCAGAAAGCTCTCTTCGATACTTGGAAGATTCTATGGCAGTGACGTAAACAGCGGGAAGGATAACTCCAAGTGCGGAGAGGATGTATTTCCAAAAAAGTATCGAAAACCAGCACCCAATTGCAAGAAATCGATTACAAAGGGGAGTGGCAAGTCCTGTCAGCGAGTTACGAGTAAGTCGTCCTGCCAAGGAGGAAAAGGAGTCAAGAAGTCCGAAGGAAAGTCGATGGAAGCGAAGAAGGACAGTGTGCATTCCGTAAAGGATCAGTTAGCCAAGGAGTGGGAGGAGGTGAAAAGATGCAAGAAGGGTAGTAAGAAAAGGACAAAGAGCGAAGGGAGAAAGCAGTCCTGCGATAATGAGAAAGTCATAAAGGTAGAAGAGGCTAAAGGAAAAGGGAAGAAGGAGAGGGCAGGAAAGACGGGAACTGGAGTGGAACGCGTAATCAGTCCTTGTAAACTGAAGAAAGATGCTCCTTGTAAGGATACGAAATCCTCGAGCAATAAAGCAAAGGAAAAGGAAAAGGGAGACGGAAGGAGATGCATCGGTGCATCGGCGAACGACGTCGAATGCATCGTGCGATGCGCACCGAAGCAACTCCTGGAAACGACGCTGTCTCGGCTGGGACTCCTAAGGAAACACAGGGGCGAAACACCTGTCGAATAGAAAGTTCAAAGGTCACGTCGCGTCACGAGCGATCTGTCCGCAAGGATGATCGATCGTCGGCGAAGAACATGTATTTGTAGGTAAAACACGGTAAACCTGGTATTAGTGTGAACGGAATGAGAGGCACCGCGAATCATTTGAAACTTACAAGCTCAATAGTCAAGGAAACATTTTTCTATCCTGTCATCGTGTCAATATTGTTGCCAAATAATCAAATAATAAAATAATCAAATAATGCAAAAAAAAATTAATTAAAAACAATTCGCAGAATAAAATTGGCCAAAGAAAGTTAATGAAAAATATGTCCGTGTGTCGCGTATAGGATAGGGAGCAAGCAGGTACGAGAGATTGAAAAGTACTTGAGGTAACGAAAAAGACGGAACGAAGGAAATAAAGAAAAATTGTCCCCGCGGCCGGCTACGATTTCATTTCTCGAGGTTGACAACATGAACGAGGGTAAAGCCCTGATGCAATTACGTGTCATTCAGTCTCCCCACGGGATCCCATGTACCAGCTCGAATTCTACCTGGCGCCTCCGCCTCAATGAGAGCTTCTGTATTTGCCTACTGCTGAACGAGGAAACTACTGGGATCTCGTAGGGGGCCCCATGCTGCTACTTATGGGAACGTGATACGCGCTTCTCCCTTTTGACCTATTCTCTTCCTCTCACGCTCCGTCCCCTCCTGCCCCTCTTCGTTCACTGGGGCTCACTGGGGCTCACTGGGGCTCACTGAGGCTCACTGAGGCTGACTGAGGCTGACTGAGGCTCACTCCGCTCTGCCCAGCAGCGACGCTTCGCGTTTTCGCATTGCGCGAGGGAGAGGGAATAGGACAATTTCCAGGAACTTAGAAAAATTATTATTCCTGTCCTTCGTCTCATCGGCGATTCACTCCGATCCCGTTTGACGCAGTTTCTCCGAGTAAATCTCCAAATTAAGACTCAAACTGAGATTGATCGGCAGGATCGCACGTATAGCCAGAGAATGCATTGCCGTCCCTACGGTCTAGTTAAGTATATAGACTGGGTGGCGGCCTGCAGGACGAACGATGAAACCACGGGTGGCGTTTTATAGTCCGACACCTCTCATGGAAATCCCCTAGGAATCTCCTAGGAATCCCCTAGGAATCCGCTATAGAGTGTGCTTCGGTTTTGTTGGGACGAGAGCTGCGACAAGGTGTTGCCGAATCCGTCTAGAAGCTAGCGACGTCACGAGATTCCAGTCGTTCGCGGGAGTAACCCCCCCCCCCCCCTCCTCCCCCCTCCCCCCGTACGTTCTTATTAGAGAGTCTGGCCTGAATAGGAAAACGTATGCATTTTCATGAACTTCCTTTATATGGTGGCTGCAAACAGGTTGTTAGGTAACTCGTCGGTAGACACAAGGCTGTATGAACTTCCTAACGACTTGGGCTGAGGAGAAAATATCATCGGGGCGTTTCCTGTTGCGATGAAAAATGTAAAGCATCGATGTAGAGAGAAAATGAGTAGCAGGAGAAAGAAAAAAAAAAGAAAAAGACAGAGAAAGGCACAAAGGTCGGAGGAGAGAGGTTCTATTGTGAAAATCAATCAAGCTTCTTCGATTCGCTTCCTCTTTTCATTGTTCCTTGACGACAGAGGCGGAGGTGACTGCGACGACGACGACGATGACGACGACGCCGTAGGCCGTTGCCGCCGGGCTATTCAAATTGAAATCCACCTTTATGCGATGACAATCCAACGTTCCTTGAATCCCAATGAAATCGAACGAGGATGAGACAGCAAAGCAGGAAAGCAGGAAAGCAGGAAAGGAGAAAAGGAGGAAAGGGAAAACGAGGAACTGGCCAACCAGAGTGTGCGTGTGCGTGTGCGTGTGCGTGTTTCTTGTTGGTTCCAAGTGTGTGTAAGTGCAAACACGGAAGCAATTTCGAAGATCGACTTTGCACTGAAAATTGTATTTGTTATCCTCAAAAAACAAGGGACTTTCAATGAGAAAACGCAGAAGACTGGAGGCTGCTCGAGGTCGCTCGTCCCATGACAGCAACGAAGGGGGACTTTATGCAAAACACTCGAAGACGTCCCGGCCGCAGGGACGGAGGTCGAGCAAGACCGCCCCGAAGAAATGTGGTCAACAGGCATTATTTTAGGAGAACCTCTCACGCACAAGATGTTTCCTTTCCTTTCCTATCCTTTCCCTTTCTTGGGAGGCTCCGGGGAGACTCGAGACGTTCAGAAGGAATGGAAAACCAGTGTGCAGCTTATGGACCGCGAGTCGGAGAAAAGACGAGGCCCGTTTTGTCGAACGGGGAAATTCCTCTGCCGCCTCTGTGTCTCCCTCGGCCATCCTGGACTGCGCGTCGGCGTCGACGTCGGCGTCTGTGTCCGTACGCGTCCCTGTTTCGGGGAGTGGGAGGTGGGTGGTACGCGTTGCTGCGGGAGTCAGCCTGGACCCGGATGCGGGATGGCGAGGAGACAGGAAGGGACAGTCGAGGGCGAAGGGTGCGCGCCGTCCTTACTCGGCGGCGTCTTCTGCGCAGGTCCTGCGCTGCGTGGACCGCGAGGCAGCGTCTCTGCGTCCCTCATCCAGGCTGCGGTCCCACCTTCCCAGCCCTGCGCCCATTTTCAATTCGCATTGTCATTGCAGGGAGATGACCCCGTTGTCCTACTACGTCGTCCAATCATCCAATCGTCCAATCGTCCAATCGTCCAAGGGAGTTTTGCGTTCTCCGAATTTCCCTCGTGCTTCGCCGCTGCGTGCACGTGCTCCTCGAACGAAGGAGAAGAACGTACGGTGCGTCGCGACGCAGGAAACCTGCATCTCGACGTCCTCGCCTGGAGTGGAGTGGAGTGTATATATGTATATAGACGCGGACATTGTTCTCGAAGAAAGGCAGCAGGGAGAGTGTGAGAGGTGCTCGTAATTCGTAGAGGCCATTTAGTGGCCTCGTAGTGTCGTGGCCTCCCGTAGCTGTCGTGCGCGATCAGCTGGGTGTGCGAGGGGAACCGGAAGACCCCCTCTAGGGCTGGACGACGTCACCTGACGTCTACCTGAAGGACCTGCGCTCCTTCCCACCTACGCCGGTTTCATCCTTAATTCTTAATCCGAGACTCGCCGAAAGGGCTGCGAACAGTCGCGTTTCCCTTTCGACTTCTGAATTTCCATCGCCGAGTCCACCTCGTCTCCAGGCCTCGTCTTCCTCCTGCTGACCCGACCACTCGGCTCTCGCCCTTCGCTGCTCCCAGATCACATGCTGCTCGTATGCGCGCCATTATAGATACGGCATTGGGTTCAGCCGATTCGCGGATCGGCAGGAACGTCACGGGCGTCCACGTGCGTCCAGATGCGTCGGGATGCGTTTACGTTCGTCGAAAGAATCGAGGGCAGGTTTCTGGAATTTGCGAACGAATTCCTGAAATCGATTTGCACGCGCGCATGTAAATGTAGGGACGCATCGAGCAGCGGCAATTTTTTAACTGGCAACAGGCAGTCGATAACGTCGGACCGAAGATGCGCGATTTACGAGCGCGCGAAGGTTCCGCATTGCTCGGAGCTTTTCCACAGAGGAGACACAAGACCACGTAAGAGCCACACTCGTATCCTGGCCGCCGCCACCGCCGCCGCCGCCGCCGCCGTCGCCGCCCG
>JARPRH010000073.1:2392036-2412753 GCA_031763665.1 Calameuta haemorrhoidalis | reverse complement strand
CTCTAGAGCTACATTCATCCATTCAATGGTGCTAGCCATTTTCTATGAGTATAACAAAAAATGAAATATAAAATATGATTTAACATTAACTTTTAAGTGATTGCAATGCTTTTCTTATAAATCTAGATGAAGTATAAAGTAAAAGATAAAAGACCGTGATTGAAGTATAAATAAGTGAAATAATAAAACTCCTAATAACTGTTATAGCCGATTTTTGTAGGCCCTTTATAGTGAACTTTTTTATTGACGAATGCCCAAAAGGGATTATTGTGTAAAAAACTGAAGAAGGTTTAGTTCTTTCAATCTTTTGGCAGCCTTCTCATTCCAGTTAAGGTTTCCTACTGACCTTGGACTAGGATGTGGTATACACATTATCTGTAAATAAAGATAGAATTAATATGTTCTATATAGAGCAAGAATGGTATCATAAGTTAATTCTTTATTGTCATTATGCTTCAGCGATACCTGTGTAGATAGCCCAGCAGATTTTACTACAGTTTGTGCCCTTTTCTCTGCAAATCGTCCGATGCCCACAATTGTCTGGACCTTCAAAAGCTTTATAGCAGCTACAAGAGCATCATCACAGTAGCCATGAAGGGATATTTGTTCAGGTCCCTGCAAAAGATAAGTCATGTCAGCAGTCCTGAAAAGTCTATAGGAAACTTATTGCCTTTAGCTCTGCAGGAGTAATATTGCGTCCTCCAGCATCCATCAGTGCGATTGGGCAGTAATTATGTAGAAAAGCATATCGAAAAAAATTTTCAGGATTTCCGCATAGGTCACGAAAGAGACTCCAGAATCTAAACCCACTGATTTCACTACGTGAACATGCGAACCCTGTCACTTTCCTGTCAGGTTGCTCCTTGCATGGTTTTCCGATATCACCAGATAATTTAAGCCAATCACGAACCATATTTACTTCTCCAAACGGTATTCCAGTTTGGGACATACCCCATGGCCCTGGATTCATTCCCAGAAAAAGTATTTTTTTAGCTGAATGGCAGTACTTGTGTACATACATGGAATGCACTTCAAATGCATATTCTAATGGACGATACACATATGCTACGGGATGATGAAACTGTATATTTTTCAGCTTATCATTTAAAGCTTGTTCAAGTACCAAGAATTTTTCAGCAAGATCGATAGGCAATGGAGGAATAGCAGGTATAACGAAGATTCCACTGTCATCCAAATTATCATCAGTAGCACACTCTTTGTGTTCTTCAAATACAAGATTAATACTGTCAGTAGTTGTATTTTCATCACCTTTACATATAATAACGTCACAAGTTTTTTTTACACTTAGATCCAAAGGTATTTCATTGCACTCGAGTTTCAATCTTTTAGCGGATGTCATTTTTAAAATTATTGAGGATTAATACGTTTAATTTATTCGATCACAGGAGGTGGACTATCGTAATGATATAATATTGAATCTTGTATGTTTTTGTATCTTATGCCATTCAATGGATTATTAATATCTGTCTTCTTGTAACGCTGCTTAGTACTCGTGTCTTTTATTACTTTTAGACGCAAAGAATTATTTTAAAAGAGGAAGACTACATTTTTCGTATACCTATAAAGGTGTATCAATACCATTGAGATTCAAATGACACTTTATTGACACTGAAAAATTCTCATATATCTATAATGTTGATGTTTGGCGCTGACTGTACTGTTCATGATGCGGGGGAGTGCAAACCGAATTTCATACCATGTGTAGCACTTACTGAAATTGGCACATCATTATGTGGTTAAAGTGTATAGCACCTTTTGTCTAAAGCAAGTTAGATAGCTATTGCAAAGAATAATAGAACACTTGAAACAGCACTTTATGAAGAAGAAAGGGGTACAACATTGAACTAGATACAGGACTGGTCCATTGATACGCTCCTGAAAGAAGCAAATTTCAACTTGATCTAAGTTTATAAACCTTCCTCCGGATAATTTTGGCACATTACAGCTTCCTTTACCAGTGTTATTACGAGAGAGATAGAAAAATACCAGCATACACTCTACTGAAGTTTTTGATGTACTTTTATATTTGCAGATCGGATTCAAATTTTTAATTTTTCAGAAAGGTAGATATTCCACGAACGGGATTATTTACTAAAGTAACATTAGTAAAACCAACACCAACCTTCCTTCCTTTTCTTAAGGCAGCCTCCTCCAATGAGGAGATGTGCCAGGCCGATACGGCCGATACCAACTGATAGTCTGATACCAACCACGGTACCACGTGGTACACTCAAAATCACAGGTAACGACTGTCTCCACCAGTCTCCAGCAGTCTCCACTGTCTCAGATACTTTTCGATAACGTATTATATAAATATTCTGCGATGCATCATGAGACATGTGTGTGTGACGACTGCGTTGCTTCGAGCACCGTTGCCAGTTGCCACTTCTCCCTAACCTCCCGGTATAGTAGATCTCTTCCATGATGATATCGACTCATGCGATTGGCGCGAACATACAATTCATTGGATTTCTAATATATCATACCTTCGTCTCGAGTTGTAGATTCTTATTGTTAGTTTCACCTAGAACATAGGTTTCGGAAGTTACTGCACAATCTGTGTCCCCATATATCTCGGTTTATCGTCTCTTTTATAATGGTCGTCTTTTATAAGCCATGTTAAATACTTCCTAAAATTTCTGCTGGAAGTATATTTTTCTTTCTATTTTTTTCCCTTCTTTCCACTTCTTTTTTTTATTTTTTACTCTCATACTAATGTCTTCAATTTAATTTAAAGTCACTTACAAAGTACAGAAAATTATTTTTGTGTTGATAATAGAGAAAATTAGATCATTGCGCACGTATGCATTCAGCGACTATTCTATCTGACCACATGTTGCAAATTGCAGAAGACCGGGACTGATGTAAAATCCTTCTGATTATTTTTTCCTTGGCGAGATTGGCCTTCGGTGAGACACGTGTGGCCTATTAGGGTGGCAAACCATGTAATGTCGAAGCTTTGACGCATGCACCACAGAAGCTAAATCAGCCCTTTGTGTTTAGAGATTAGATGTACACATAAATTTTAAAATATTCGTAAATCGTATTTCACATTCAGATATTGGAATATATTGATTTTCAATTATCTCACGAAGGACCGTCCAACAAAAGAATGGAAAGAACGAGGATGCTCAGACGAAAGAGAGTGAGAATTCCTGAGATATCGAGTCACAACACGGATGGCCTCAATCCCATTTTTTCCCAATCCCCAGAGAGTCGTTTAAAAACAATTTGCACTTTACGATGCTCGCGTAATGTGAGTTTTATCAGTGACACCTTGATAAGGGCCTTAGAGACTAATATAAACCACAGACCACTCACTAATATTTTAAACAGTTATTCGAAATGTCTCAGACTATTCATCGTTTCGTCTTTCTGACGATCGTTGTTTTTGCATTTTTGAATTTGAATTGCGCCGATTCGACTTCGACCGACGTCGTGCCGTCCAGCCGCGACGCTAGATTCCGTAAGTGATCTACTTTGTTGTCGAGACTGAACAGTTTTTCATTTAAAATTCTTCTCTCGTGGTTCCTAGTACGGTTCCCGTGGTTTGGAAATTTTTGCAATGGCTGCCCACCCCACGTCTGCGAGGCCGATCCAGCCATCGTCCTCGGCTATTGTTGCGGATGTCGTCGAATTTTTGGTAGGTATTACATTAATACTTATTGATGCTATTTCAGTAGTCTCTGTAAGAGTCTTATCGGTCGATAGATCAATATAATTTGCAGAGCTTAAACATCTAGATCGTGATATAAATTTTGCAGGGTATGTCATGAATTGTCCAGAATTTTTTATACGTCGCTTCGATTTTGTAGTATATCTACTCACATGATGTATGTACATGTCTAATACATAGGAAGATCGAGGTTATGTGAGCAAATTGTATACACCCTGCAGATCATGCGTAAATATAGACTGACATATTAGTTTCGGATATTATTTATTTTTAGCAGCGAGACTTTCATTAAGGCGCTACCAGTCACCGGTAGGATTATGTGAAAAGTGTCGGTGGGCTTATTGTCGTGCATGACAATAATCCTGGGAATTAAAGATTACCCCGGGGGATTTGTATTGGGAATAAGGATTTTAGGTTTAGCGTAATCTCGAGTCCTCGGAGGATGTTGACTGGGCGAGACGCTTCAAATTCTGCAATAAATGGAGCCAAGTATGGGAGGGTTTATACATATCTATAATATATGTATTAAGGGCTAAGTGACCGCATTTTATTATCCACGCCCTCTTCCAGAAGAAACACATTCTTATCTAATTACCAGTTAATTAATTTCAGATGTCTTGCCGGTTATTTGCTCCGCAAACGTTATATGCCCTTTGGAAGTCATCGGAGTGTGCCGTGATTACGAATATATGTTGCGCTGCTGTTGCTAAGATTGCGTTCTTAAACTAGTATGGCGATACAATTTTATCCTTTCGTGTCTCTTATATTCAAATATTATTAATCGGATGACTCTAGATTGTGTATGATAATATTGTTTGTATTATTAATTGTGCTTCGAGTGTCGAGAAAATAAAATTAATAGAATTGTTGAAATATCCTCTACGCATGATATAATTTAAGGGAACTCCGGACCTTTACTTTACCATACCAAAAAACGGAGTTTAGCATATAATTTCCAAGGTTAACAATTATTTTGACATCATTTTAAAAATAATTAAATCAAAAGTGAAATTAGAATTTGACTCGAAGTTTTTCACATTTTTCGAGTTCACATCGAAATTTTCGGATCGAATTATATTTTCAAATTTTACTCGCACGGTAACGAAAAGCCCGGAGTCCCCTTAGATATCATATTTAACCGTTTTCTAAATTTTTTTTCTTTCTTCCGAGTCAACACCCTAATTTCGAATTCAGTTAAAGTAGCGCCATCAGAAATACAGCGCACACGTTGATAATGGACAGATAACACCATTCGATGTTTCACGTTTTTACTACTTACTGTAGGTGGTGCATCGTTGATATTCTCTCTCGTGAGAGTTCTGAGTTTGTCAAGGAGATGGCGCCGTCAGTACTGTTTCGTTAGCAGTGGCGTATTTGGTTGGATAGAGACGATAGAGACCACCGCTGCGTCTTTACTTATCTATCTGAATTTAAAAGACACGTTATTACGCTCGCGATATTCGCAGCAAATTCTGAAACATATCGTTGCTCACGGTTGCCAAAATCTCCCAACTTTCTCGATAGGACTTTCCTGAATTTGACATCGCGCTACAGTGACTGAGTGATCTGTAGCTGCAAGCGTCAGCAGAATTCCAGAGAGACAAGAAACGCAAGAGGGACGAAGGCACATGGAGGCTGAGGCTCGGAAAAGTTTAAAGGCGACAGAAGGCAGAGAGTCGAGAAACAGTGGGACGAGTTCTTGGTCCAACTGCCTCGTACTGCAGTCCCACTGGCTGCGACTGGCTCCGACCCGAACCGCAAGTCCGACACTCTTGCGAGCTTAATAACTACTGAAAATCTATAAAGGTTCTTTGCAGGGTGCATCTGACACGTTATATTATAGTTTTGTGGAGCCCTAAGTCGCGGGCTTATCCAATCCTTACTGAAATTGAAACTCGCAATCAGCTCGGGATAACGAGAATCGAGATCCTCGGCAATGAAGTCTCGGCGATTGATCGACCCCCCGATCATCCAGGACAGCAAAAAACTTCAGAATCTCGTAAAAGAGCGAGTTCGAATGTTGACTGTCTTCATGTAAATTTCAACTACTTTTGGCAGTGGGTTTCAGAGTCACGGTTCATTTTTCCGAATGCTAGCAGATCGTTTCGAAGTTTTATTAGCATCGAGTTCCAATTCGCAGGCTCAGCTTTCCATGAAAGTTCGACTCGACGGTGCCAGTCATTATATTAATGGCAGCGACGGGATCTCGTCGAGCAGTTTGAATATTTTATCGGCATATTTTACACCTTGAGGACTGCCGTTGCTTCCCACGGTCACTTTTACTTTTATTTTTTGCTTCCTCATAATCATCCTTCTTGGAGGAAAATTGGACGGCACTATACTCGGAGCACTTCTATCACCGAGGATACCTACCTTTACTTCGCGATGATCTTCCTCAGAGATGCTGTAGATTATCTCGTTCATCTCGCTCTGCGCTCCCTTTGGTACTCGTCCTCCTCTTTGAAGGTTCCGGGTCTCCTGGATCTTTCAAGAAACGCTATCCGATCTTCTCTCAAGGATTCGATTGGATTTCGATTGGGGAATATCGAATGTTCGAGGGGATAATAGGGTCGAAGGCGAGCAGAGCCTCCGAATGAAACGAGAGAGTCGCAGGAGATGCTGCAAGATTTGAAGGAGGAGATCGAAACTGAGATCATTTTACTGGTTTCATACTTTTCGTTGGATTTGAGCACTTTACTTTATGATAAAGTAAACGTTCCTATTAAGATAGTTATTGTCTATGAATGAAGAATAGTCCAGGAAAATCCGATACTGGCTGAACAACAGTGAAACCAGATAAATGATCAGGAGGACGGCTGACTACGTTCCTAATCGGTTCATCCGTCGAAAGCGGCAATGCCCAAGGGTGCCGGCCTTGATTCGAAGCTCATTGTCAAACGGCCCGGAAGCACCATTTTATCCGAATTGCTTTTCCAAAATCGAGGCCTCCGCTCGCCTTGCTCGGAGATTCTTCTTCACTTTCAAAGAACCGTAACGTTTCTTCCGAGTGCGAAATCAACTCGTCAAATTCTTCCTTAGGACGCACATACACGTATACTACTATAGTAGTAGTGACTTATAGTACTATCTACGTGTATAAGCAAAGCAGTTCTCGAGGGCGTAATTAACGGAGTCGATACACGAGTCAGAGCGAGAGGCATAATCCGCGCCTGTACATTATACAGTCGGCCGAAGGGTGGAACTGCGCAAACGTCTCTATAGATCTATAGATCTATAGATCTATACGTGCAGTCGAACAGCAGCCAGATATACTGCAAGGTACACAGAGGGATGGACGGACGGTGGGTTGGGACAAGTTTTCTCGAGTGCAATTTTTCATTCGTGCGTTTTTCATTCGATCGAAAGTCCTTATTTTTTTTACGGACTAATCATTTTTCACGTGTCTCAGCCAGCTGAGTCCTTCCGAGCCAAACGATATTTGGTTGGTAAAGAAGAATCGTTCTAGGATCAGGCGAAGCTCAAGCGCACAAATCGCATTGGCCAGATTCAACTGTCCGACGCATCCATGACAACACGAGGACTGGATATAATTGAACCTCACGCGACTACGAGGGAAAGACAGAACGAACGGCAGGCTGAGAAGAGAGAGGAGAAGAAGCAAAAAAAGAGGAAGAAGAGGAAGAAGAAGAAGAAGAGCGGCATTGTGACGAAACAAAAGGAAACGCTCGTCGAGTTGGTCAACGCGTCTTCCTTGCGTAAGCCTGCCCACAGGAGAATCCCAGCCAGCGGTAGGCAAGCCGAGGCTCGACGTTGGCTGAATGCGCAACCCAGTTTGTCGCGAACGTAACACCAGATGCGCCGCCACTTGCAAACCTGTCGCGATATCGCGTATCGGGATACATATAGCTGCTATCTTTATTATTGCTCTTTCGCTCGCAATTTGCACAGCTACATTGACGCTCGCATTCGCGCTTTTTATTCCTTGATACTTCGAGAGCGTTTCAAGTCCAAAGACAGAAATTAAATTCTGAATGAAATGAAGAAATATGAAAGAGGAGAGAAGAAGGACAAAGCCTGAAGATAATTATTTTGATCTCGCTATTTTTCTTAGTTCAACGTTTCTTCGTTTTTCCGTCTGTCGACGTTCTTTTCATGCCTTTGCTTCATGCCTATGTGGCAAGGATATACTTCTATTGCTGTCCATTGACGGTGACGGTGACGGTGACGGTGACGGTGACGGTGACGGTGACGGTGACGGTGACGATGCTACGGGCAGCGCAACGACTGGACGGTCGAGCGAAAGGTCGGAACGATGGAAAGAGAGAACGAATGGATCGACCGGGAAACGAACCGGCGAACGGACGGATGGAGAGACGCGAAGGGGAAATAGCTGCGTCCGCTTCCCGTTGATTCTTCTCCTCTCGACCAATTTCCTCGACTTCGTTGCCCGAGCCCCTGTTGTTCCCTGGGTGGGATATCTCGCGTGACCGATGCAATCTGCATCACGCGTTTCGGTGACACTTAACAAAAGTGCGAGCGCGATAGGTCGAGTTCCGTCAGCTGTAAGAGATAGAATATAAACGGTGCAAATAAAAAAGCCCCACGGTGCACTGGGTAGGTCTAGAGGAAAAAATAAGCTTGGGCACTTTTACATTCCTTTACTTGTACAATTTTGCCAAAAGACTTGAAGGTGGACTCGATTGGCGCCGCCAGTGGATCTTACTTGAATTTAAGCTGCGGCGACACGTCAACGATTTGAGAGATCAGATCGCGAATTTATAGTTGCGAATCAGACACAGCCCGTCTCTCCCGCTCTCGAGAAAAATATTGTTAAAAAAATGTAAATTGTCAACCTTTTGATTTTGGTCGCATGACCCTCAAGGGAGAGTAGGGCATAAATAACTAAATGCTTCTATTTGTCTCTCTCTCTCCCACCCTTTCTTTCCACCAACAGTCTTGTCTGGTTAAGATAGCGTTAAAATAATTTACGACGCGATCAATATCTCACACCCATTTGGCAAAATCACAGGTCTTGTCTTCATCGAACGAAAAAGGAGGACAGCAGCGGCCGACGATGGCACGAAAATGATTAGCTGCTTCGATGCTAATCGAGTCATCTTGTACGTGAGTCTTTAGTCCGAGGATGTCCAAAAAAAGACTCCTTTACCGACGACTTATGCTCGCTGGAAGATAACGAGGAATTTCCCTGTGGACGCGATCGGGAGATCATATGATGCTGCTTCGAGCGAGAGTGAGATAGTGGGGGGACGGGGGGGGGGGGGGTGGCTGGGTGCCGAACCACTCTGAGAGGCACAAAAGGTTCCAGAGACGTTGAAGGAGGCAAAGGGGAAGCAGGCACAGGGCACTGGGATAAAGAGTATGGAGGCTCCAAGGGTATAGGCATGGCGGAGGTGCTTCTGGTCGAAAGGGCCTCGAGTGAGGCGAGATGAGGCGAGATGAGGCGAGATGAGGCGAGATGAGGCGAGCCCACGAGGGTTCTCGGCAGATAGAAGCGGCTCTGCGCTCTCGAGCAGCCACCGCATCCCACAGCATCCCACAGCATCCCACAGCATCCCACCGCATCCCACTGGCCCTCGCTAGTCCTCGCTGGTCCTCACTAGTCCTCACCTTTGTTAGTTCGACTCGAGGTGCACGTGTCTATGTTCTACGTGACTTCACTATCGAGACGCTAACGCGAAAGCCTGGAGACGAGTGGCAAGAAGAAGGCAAGAAAGGCTAGAAAGGTCAGGAAGACCGACGAACGAGAGAAAAGGTTAAGGCTGACGTTCAATTCCCTTAGGTCATGTCACGATGTAGGTATTAACGAATCTTATCGAGTGATTCTTGTAGGTTTTCCGCGATTTTGAGTTTAGCCGAGTGAGGTGCGCAAATTTGCTGTTTTTTCAAAGCTAAGATTACTGGGGCAGATATATTGACAGATGTATAACGAATAGAAACGTATGACTGCAGAGAGTTTTAGTTACATTGGTAAAGGTTAACGTAAGGATATGAAGGATGATGCTGTAATTTCTTCTAATAAATTCTTCGTGTGATTTTAAAAAATGCAAATTGAATTTTCAAAAATGTTGTTTGCTTTGGAAAAATGCTTGAGTGTTTTGGTTGCTCGATACATAAATTGTAATTTTCTAGAATGGATATGCAATACGACTTTGTCGCGCGCATGTCGGACCAGTAGTTAAGGAGGTTTGGTGATAACACCTTATCCAAGATGAAATTCTGCATTTGTTTAACGTACAATCTATATGCATATGCTAGGTCGAACATCGCTCGAACTTTTATATTCGCAGATTTTCGAAGGGAAGAGACTCGAGAACAAATCTTCAGGAAGTGCAGGATAAAGCCGTCGCTCCCGACGTTTCTCGTTCGGCTGTCTTGCTTTTTTATCCTGGCGAGTAAAGACCTCCTAGGAGGAAAAGGCTCTCGGGAGTAGAATAGTTGGATGCTTTCCAGAGATCGAGAGAAGCCTCAGGCAGGCACTCTCTGCCTCGCGCGACTCTTTACCCCTTCTGGAACCGAGAGGCCGATGCCCTAGTAGCCTGCCTATTGTAGCTGGATTGATTGCGGTGCTGCCTCGCACGAGAGATTTTACCAAATTGAAGCGCCAGCAATGGGGAAGGAGAGAGACACCGTAAAGTCTGTCCTTTGCCACACGGCGCAGTGGACGTTAATGCATCGCAGTCGCGGTAGCGGCCCACTCCTGGAAATTTGGGCCTCTTATCGTCGGACGTCTTGCCGTACTGCACTGGACGACCGGGACTCTAGAGATTTGACACTCGGCACAGGTAGGTATAGTATACTAGTCCCACTTATAACGTAGGAGGAAGTTGCCCACGTTATATGCTATATGCTGCGGAGCAGTTCCAAGGGAAAGGAAGTCGTCACGCTTAACGCGTCCGGAAGACAAAAGCTGGATAAAGGAATCAGGAAGAATCAGGAAGTTGAATCTCGCTCGGCACAACCTTCGAAACTTATCGATTCGTTCTTTTATGTACGAAAACATTCCTCTGGTAGACCGTTATAGTTAAAATAGGCGCCATCTTGAAGAATACCTGCAGGATATCGATTAAAGATCATTCTGACGTGCCTTATCGATCGGAAGAGATTCGAGTTCCTGGAATCCATGGATCCGTGCACGTCTACCGGGCTCACCTCGAGCATCTTGCAGTCTAATAATCGAGAGAGAATCTTCGCGGAGAGAGCTGCGTCTTCGGGTATTATTGGAGGGTCGAGAGGCAGGGGAAATGGAAAAATTGTACGGTTCATTTGGGTCAGGTCGCCGCCACGAGTAAGAGCACGCGGGAGGAGGCTCAGACACGAATCCTCCGCTCCCCAGGCTTTGTTTCTCCTGACGCGCATTGTCCAGTCAAATTGCTGGTTCCTAAGCGGCACGTGGTTCGCCAACCCAACCTACCCTCCAGCGCACATGTCTTGCGTTCTGTACTCACTGCCTCTCCGCATTCTGCATTCTACGTTTAAAGCTTTTCATTTTACATTTTATAAATTCTGCACTCAGCCACTCGGCCACTCAGCCACTCAGCCATCCACACACCGAATCGCTAACTTGCGACTTTACCTTCCTATTTCTACGCACTTCCTGTTACCTCCTCGCAGCTGCGGTTCCAGTGAACTGTCCGCAGCAACTCAATTGCAGCTTGAAGGTCAAGTTGGTAGGAACGACGGAGAGCCCTGAAAATGGTAACAGCCGGAATGCGCACTCTGTGCATACAAGTACGCTTAGGAAGACGCTAGAAGTCGAACGTTGGAAGAATAAGGACGCAACGAGGCTGCTAAAAGGAGCGTGAAGATAAATCGTTGTTTTCGTTATTGGCCAGAGGCACGCGGAGGCCTCCCTGCCATTAGAGAATCCGGAATCTCCAGGATGAATGCTGCGCACTCGAAGCTTCGCATTTTGCATGCAGATGCGCGCACATTCGCCTTCGCAAAGGAGGGCGAGGAAGACTCGGATAGTTATGGCTGGGTGGAGCAGAGAAATCATCGGATCCTTTATGCAGTCATGCAGTCATGCAGTCATGCAGTCATGCAGCCTGCACTTGACTCTGGCTCAGCTTGCATCTGGGAAGTTTCATGGGAACCTGCGGAAGAGCAACGTTATTATATGTATGGAGAGGAAGAGGAGAGGAAATGGAGTTGGGAGCAAATTGAATGAGAGCGCTAGGTGATCTCGCAGTCAGTAATTTTCTAAGAAAATACTGCAGCGAATTTCATTTCTTTTCATCGAAATGGAAGACAACGACGCGCTCGCTTCTGCGCTTCTTCTAACGTGGTTATCGTTTGGTTATACATAGATATATATATATCTATGAGCGCTTTATTCGTTTATCCGGCGACTGGATCTGCCCCAGAAGGTTATTCGATCGCGAGAGGCAAATAAACCTCTGCTCGAGTCGCGCGTCTGAACGCGTACGTACGTCTTCTCAGGAAGAGATGTCCTGAATTCCGAAGGAGGCTGCAGTCCTTTCTGGGCTTAAAGTCAAAGGGATTCCAGGGACGCCATTGTCCTTGATATATCACTCCGGCGAATTTAGGCCAGACGGTCGTTAATGCCCGTTATTTCGGTTTCGCGACGGTGCCGGCCCGAAGAAATGCCTTCGTCGTCCAGGAAGTTTCTTAGTGGGGCTGCCCGAGCCGCAAGAATTTCTAGTCTTGACCCTAAACCTCGATAGTTTAGCCGAGTTTATCTTTTATTTTTGTAAGAAAATCGTTAGGCCTTCGCGGTCCCGATTTACTACGCTTCTCCATAGAAGGCAGAATCTAGGGCGCCTGTATAGTGGCAACCGCCTAGACTCAGGAGGTCTGCTGGTCCAACCTCGGATCGACGCTATGATCTCAGATGATCCGCGCACCTCATTCGCGCGCTCCTTTCAGCTTTGGCAGTTTACTCTTTAGAATTAATTGCTCCTTGGGTTCTACCTGCATTTAGTCGACTGGAAGGAGTTTATGCTGAGTTCCATAAAGGTGGGCCCATCAAGGTCCAGGATACCTTAAGATGGGAACGCGAGTCAATCTTATTGAAAGGACCTGTGATCTGCACGCTTAGCTTCCATACTAGGATAATGAACTTTTCTCGTCATTCGTTGAATTCAAGAAGCAAGTCCTCTGTGGCAGTTTGGGATCTGGTCTCAACAGCTACCTAAGGTCAAGGGGTAAAACTTGTGGTGCCTATTTGCACATCAAGTAGCCTACTTACAATTAGTCACAGGATCGTGATGCGGTTGCTCTTGCTTTATCTGTAACGTTATACCGCTTTATAGATGGACATGTGTAGATCGGTAAATAGAGAAAGAGAGAGAGAGAAGTATCTTTCTTGTGGAATCGTGGCTAAAGTCAGTAGACATTACTGTTCTTTTTCATTCCGAGGAAAAACCGGCAATGGTTGTTTTCGATTACAGAGCAGCGCCGGCGGCACCGACACTACAGCAGACACGGTGAATTAATAATTGCGAATCAGCCAAGCACTAACAACCTTCTCTGACGTCGTTCTTCTTATTCCACACAACCGAGGGGTTTCTTGTACATTGTTCAAATTGTCCGGTTGTTCCTAGTCATTGATTCAGCCAGATAAAGGATTTTCTTGACAAGGTCCCACATAGAACTATTTCTTCTACTTAGATTTACACATATGCATGCTATATCATATGGCTATAGGTATTCTAGAGAAAGTGTAATGGAAATGTCGTCAGAGTGATTTCAAAAATATATCATGATTGTCTTGCACATCTTCACTAATTCGATTTCTGTCCCATTTTCCCGACATTCCTACTTTCCTCTACATTTGTATTAGAGATCCTATTTATAATGAAGAATCTCTCATTGGCTCTCGCGTCATTGCTTCTCGTTCTTTCATATTTTAACTTCAGTCTCTATTTATACTTGCATTTGATTCGTGGAAAAGATTCGCTCGTGGATGGAGACAGCTGCGGCCCGGTCCACCTTTTTCTTAAGGTCCCTTAGGAGCATCTCGAGGTTCATTTTTTGTTATTATGCAGGAAGGGGGGGGGGGGCCTACGTCGAATTAAAAATTAGATTCAGGGTGGTAGGGGGACGCCGCAAAAGGGAAAATACAAGAAACTAGGAAGACTAAGAGGAAAACGGAAAAGGAGGAGAAGCAGAAGCAGTCGGACGCAGGTTGGGACGCAGCCGACTGTCGGCTCGTTACGATTCGATCAATTGTCAAGCGAAAACGGAAGCTAATGTCACGGGAGAGTCAAATTTACTGTGTTCAAACTTTATTTAGAGTGAAAAGTTGAGCGGGCATTATGCGATTGTGTCGACGTCCCCTTCACATGAGAAACTCGTCAGCATCCAGAGTGCACTTGGTGTGCAAGGCACATGTATATATGTATAGGTATAACTTGCGAGAGCACTCTCACGGGATCTCCGCAGGGGCGAGGCGCGCTTATCGCTTCGGAACAGCCAATGTCCGCTTCATTCTTGTTCGCACTCTCGGTCCAGCTCCATATAACTTATTAGTTCTCATTCCCTACAGCGTCAGAGGTCATTGAAAATCCTGCAGGAGGAGGAAGGAATCGAGAAGGAATCGAGAAGGAATAGAGAAGGAATAGAGAAGGAATAGAGAAGGAATAGAGAAGGGAGTTCTACTCTAGGATGTGTCGCTGTGTCGCTGTGCCGCTAGTGCTATTGGTTCGGTGTCGCAGTAGTCTAGTACAGTCAGCGAATTCTAGAGAGTCTAAGTCTCGTTCCATCGTTCCTTTTACCACCGGTCTCGTGCTCGTCGTCTTCGTCGTCACCGCTCAGGGGGATGTAGTCCAGGAACGCTTCAGGGACTGGGGGGATGAGACACGAAGTGCCAAAGAAACACGCAAACCCTATTAAAGTGGGCCGCGCCGTTTGCACGGTACCGAGTTCCTCCCTCCCACCCTCTACCAGCCATTCGTTTTTACTCTTATTTCCCTTTTCCAAGTATTCCGACTATCAAGTTAAAACAGTCTCCCCAACTCGTAGGGGATCACCAAAAACGAGAGCACGACTATTACCGTTTGTTATGTGCAAATTTAATATATTTTCTTAATTAGATCTTTTTGATTTGACGTTTGGTTGGAAATAGATAAAATCCATACAAATGGGGGCCGTTTAAATATCAGCGGAAAAAAGTGTGCGGCGAGGCAGGACAATTCGAATAATGCGGTCCCACCTAGTGCATTAACGATTAACAAAAGACAGTAATTTCACGAATGCGGAACATTCAAATAAACGATGCTGGACCGTTGCAAATTTCATTAAGTCATTAATTCATTATTTTGTCTGCATCCTCGACTTGATTTGTCCTGTAAATGCCTACGGCATTGGTTAAGCGATTTTCCTGCAATTTTTTATAAGGTTACCTACTGACGAGCATGTTACGTGCGGTACTGCCCAAAAATGGAATTTCGTAGGACGTTGGTAGCAGTGATTTCCAGGAACGTCAGGCCACTGGTTACGTTGGTACTGCCGTCCAAAGTCGATTCTCTTTGCTCCTCTCCTCCTTCGATGAAACTTCTGCCTCGCGAAAAAGCCATCGGTCCACTTAAATTTTATAAATTGTACGTCGCTCCGAATCGAAGTTCGACTTTGCAGGAATCTGCGATTCGTCATTCTTGCAACTAAGAGGGTTTCGTGTAATCGGGAGAGCGCTGTCGATTCGGCTGCTCCTAACTCGAGGTTAAAGGTCGGAGAAAGGTTGGGTTAGGTTAAGTTATCGATCGACAAAGGCGCCAACACACCTCCAAGAAGAATACACAGAGTCTTGAGTCGCTTCCATCACTTACGTCACATCCGTCACCCCCCATAACCTTCGGCCTCTACCTTACCTTTTCTTCTTCTCTTCTTCTTCTTCTTCTTCTTCTTCTTCTTCTTCCTCCAACTAAGGAAGCCTCGAGGATCTCTGCCGCTTGCGAGTGACTGATTGACTTCGAAGGGCCGACTGTACCTCCAAGACGTCCCAACCTAAACTGGATAAGAAACCAGAGAAACCAGAGAAACCAGAGAAACCAGAGAAAACATAACTGGCAGTGGCGAGTAACCGAAGAAATCCAACGAGACACCATTGGAATAGAAATTGGGATGACGAAAGATAAAGGATAAGGAAGGGTTTAATAAATCGAAAACCATCATTGTTGTGTAATAATATGGAATCTTTACTTTTGCCCAGCCGATCGGGCCAGTCTATGGTCCTCGTCGTCGGCGGTACTGAGTCTTTATTCTTTATAACTTACTGATGCTGTTGTTCATGCAGAGGTCGGTGGTAACAATGCCGTAATCGGTAGCGGCAGTCATCGATCGATGATACTAGTGGTAGCGATAGGTATTGTCTTCTGGTAGATTTCACAAGTCGGCATCAAACGAATAAACGAAACGATAATAGGTCGTTTACTTAGATGGTGAAATAACGATCTAAGGTGTAACAATATATGCGTATAATGATCAACCGATGTCACTGTATAGGTGAGAGACAATCGCGAGACGCGATAAGCATACACGCGCCACACACACACTACGCACATCGCGCACACACACACACGCATACACAGAGGCTCGCGCGATCACGCACTCACCTGGCACGCACGCACACGCACGCACGCGCACGCACACGCGCTCGCAACAGAAGTCATCCTCGTCAGCGTCATAAATATTACTTATTTTGGCGTTCGCCCCTCGCGCTTACTTCTTCACATTTTCACATTATTCATTTTTTGGCATTAGTTAAACATTCATTATATATATATATATAATATAGTATTTGTATATATATATTTTTTCATATATATACCTATTATAATAATTCATATAATATTTTATTATTTATTTACCTAGCTACGCTTCTCTCTCATGCATGACAGAACTGTTTACAATGTGTATGGCTACCCGGTGGAGCTGTCGGTTCCCATTGGCTTCGGTATTATTTTGCATTCTTGTATTCTTGTATTTTTGTATTCTTGTATTCTTTAGTATTGTTTTGTATTCGTGCATCGTCGTTTTCCCTCTGCCTTTCGCGTCACTTGCGTCACTTCGATGCCAGATTCGATTCCGAATCGAGGAAGGGCTGCTCTCTCTCTCTCTCTCTCCTATTATCTTTCGTCCCCTCGTCTTGCTGCTTTCTATGCTTCCTAGCAGTTTCTTTGGGATACGTTGCAGTGGAATGATATGGGACTTGGAAAATTCCAATTAACTCACATGGAATGATATGGGACACGTGTTCGCTCGATCCGGATCGATTTGATATTATTTCCTGGCCGTTCCTTACTGCACGACGCTGTTCAGAATAAATCGGAGGCACGAGGCGGGTCCGAAGAATGTGCAAATGAGACGAAACAATGTGATGAATGACAGGAGAGGTGAGGTCGGAGCACACGAGGTTAGGTTACCCAAGGAAAGTGGCTCCAGGGGGAGCGAAAAGTAATAAAGGTCTGGGGCGTCTAGGGCGTCTAGGCTTCTCGCTCGTTGAGGTACAAGTCCTTCAAAAATACATTGTTTTTAAAAAATATTTTGGTATTTGCCGCTCTCATTTTTCGGTCGATTGGAACGCAGACGCGCACACACACACATACACACACACACACACACGCGCAGCATCTTACAGGGGTTTTAAAGCTTTTTTCATTAGAATATAAGGATTCCTCCAGCCTAAAATCTTTAAATATATAGTTCAATATTTTTCTTTATTTTTTCCCTTTCAGTGCGCCTCTATCTATTTACATATGTTTCCTCTTCTATTCTCTTCCAATTTTCTCTTTTCATCATTTTCCAATTCCGCATGATAAGTTACACATTTTCTGGACAGTACAGTCACGCCGCTAAACCGTGATAAAGTCTCTTGACTTCGCTAAATTATTGTATCCCGTTAGATATGAATTTTTAAGCAATCGCGCATATACCAGGTGACGCGAGAAGACGCAGCCATAGATAAATATTGTTATTTTCCCTTTTCTTTCGCTTCTCCTCTCTCTTTATATCGCAGTTTCCCCCACCTCCCGCACCACCCCCTCACACTCTCTCTACACATCTCAGCTTTTCTATAGGTCATAAAGTTATTCGAGATATCTGCCACTTTTGTATTTCCGACGACACGCATCGACACGAGACGGTGATCCTCGTTTTCTGGATTCTCACTGACAATCATTAACAATCAGTGACAATCAGTGACAATCAGTGACAATCAGTGACAATCAGGGACAGCGACATCGATCAGGATTCTAATCTTTTTGCCATAGTCTTTGGTTATTTTGCCTCTGTTGAAGTTTCTCCATTGTGCGATTCACCAATCAGGAGGTCACAATATCAAATCGGAAAGCCAACCGATTGCCTTCTTTTTGAATTACTCAAAATTCTCTATTCTTATTAGACTCTTTTGCATTTTCTCACTTCTTCCTTCGTACATTGCGATTTGTGGAATGGACCTGTGGTCGCTCGCAAACTCTGATGACTGGTGACTGACGTCACTTCGTTACATTATAAAACAGTGTGACGCGCGCATAGCTCAACTATTTGGTAGAATCATAGAATGCGACTAATGGTTAGAACTTACGAGGCTACAGCTGCCTACATTACGATAGTAGGAGGTCTGCGTCGGAATTAGGCCTTGTCTGTGTCTCTCTTCATCCCCCTGCGCGCCCCTTCTGTGAATGTGTGGCCACGCGCTCGCGCGCGCGCGCGCGTCTCTCGGTGGTCGTGGTGCCGTCAAGGAGATCATTTCGCTGGCTAAATCGGCAAGCTTCCTTTCCGCATTTCTCCTTTTCCTGGAAAATCGTGAAGACGCGCGCGACGCCGGCGTCGACTCGGACGCGCTGATCGGATCGAACTAATCTCCGAATGGACGCGTGGGAATTGATTAATTTAGCGCGGATTAACGAGGCTCGGCGGTAGCGTCCAAATGAAAAGCGAGCCGATCCGCTGCCACGCGAGCATCTCTCTTTCTCACTCGCTCACTCGCTCACTCACACTCTCTAACTCACTCGCTCACATACATGCGCCCACCTATTCTCATTATTTGTCCTCCCACGAGGATTCGTGCAATCGATTTGCCTCGTTAAAACAAGCGCAGGGCAACAGCGGAACGTAGGAGCGACAAGGAGATATCGGGACGAACGTTATCGACGCTGCATTTCGCTTGTCATTCTCATTATCGGTTGCTCGGCTGGCTTCGTCAAATCATTTCCATTTTCATCCGCAACGTAAGAAGAGTCGCGATGCAATCGGATGCTGCAGCGAAGGAGCATCGGCCGAGGAGCAACTATTCTTTCGCTTCCTTCGATGAATCCCAGGATGGCTGCCTCGAGGAGGGAAAAGTTTGTTCGGCGCTCCGATAGCGATCTGCGCGCTGGACCGTCGAAGGAGAATCACGAGAACTCGGGAGAGCTCCCTCAAGAGGACTCATCACGACTGGTCCAGGACTCGTTCAGGACTCGATTCGCTTCGCCGTGGACGCCTTTGCCGATTCGATTACCTCGTTAACCTTATCTGTGCGTGACGGTTCTCACCGCGCGGTTCCTGGGACTGGAGACGACGAGAAAAGTTTCCACGACGCGCGGACGGTTCGATTCTGCCAGGATTAGATTTCCAATACGGGGATTACCTTGGGTTCTCTTTCCTTAAGCTCTACCTTCCGAAGGTTCCTCTCGCTCCGTACAATCTACAATCCATATGCATTCTGTTTTTCGAGAGTTTCCGCCTTTCTCACTCGCTCGCGAGAGAAAACCGGAGAAGAGCAGCCTTACGGCACACCGGGTCAGCCTCCTCTGTATCCGTTTGCTATCCTCGAGGAACTCTTCTCTGTTGGTTATGCTCAGCCTCCGATAAACTCTGATCCGATTAAATCTATGCTATCTGTATGCATACATATGTATACTGGCTCGATCTATATGTATACATGTACATGAACTCGCTAGGTGTAGCATTTGATGTGATAACTTTATACCGATCGCAGCGCCTCTCAACCCTTAGACCGATTTCTAGCACTTATACCGATTTACCTCTAGTTTATTCAGAAAACTATTATCGTTAGAAGGAGTCCTAGCGTTATTAGTTGTATAGTCGCATAATGGCTGTGTACGTGGCTATAAGTAGAGAAGGCTAAGTCAGCAGCAGATCCTGACTTCGAGGATTCATCCGGAACATCAATCACGATCCAAGTTAATAGGGAAGGTCTAAACCCTCCGACCACCCTCCATATGCCTTCCTCCTTTTCCTTCCCCTCTCCTTTATCCTTTCTCATGGAGTCATCCATCTCGATTTCAGTTCTACTCTCTTTCTACTCCCTTTCTCGTCAATCCTTCTTTCCTTCTTCCTTATTCATTCTTTCTAGGCCATTTCATGTAAGAAATTCCGTTTTTCACATATTTATCTACACGGACTTTTGTTTGTAATCAATTATTAATTCTTGCCTTTTTCGTAAATCCAACCACTCAACAAGAATCGTATTTCACGGGTTCAGACGTATCAATTGTTTTGAGAAATGTTCCTTTTTGGTAAAATTCGGATCGATACGAGTGATTGGATTTTCGATCTAAAGACAATGAGTACTTTGATTATTTATAAATAACATCAATCGTGAAGGATCGACGGAACTACGCAGCAGACACGTTGCACATACTCAAATGTTTACCAGTCGAGACATTTAACGAGTACAAATTGTCTTTGGTATTTGACGTAGACGTCGAGGGAGAATTCATTATTTTTCATTTTCTTCTCGTTACTGTAGCTGACTTCACGCAGGATTTGATTTTTGAATTAGCCAATGATCCGTGGCTGCTGAGATCCTCATTTTGATTCATCGATTATCTTCGAGATTCCGTAGGGGAGGTGTAACTTCTCCTGTTGCGGATTGAGAGATGGGAGTAGTTTTGCACGTGCGCGAGGAACCGTATCTCGTTAAATTACGCAGAGAAATGGGTAAAATGATGTGGAGCATCCAGTTGGCCAATCAGTCAGGTCGCGAATCAGTAAGTCAAGGAACGATCTAGAAGGTAGAATCTAGCAGACCATGTGCTACACGTGCTGAAAGAGTCTGTGAAGCTCATTAGGC
>JARPRH010000073.1:2362017-2373421 GCA_031763665.1 Calameuta haemorrhoidalis | reverse complement strand
TTCGAGATTGGCCCGAAGAAGGTAAATGGCCGGAAAGCATGGGAGCCCTCGTAAATTTTCCGGGAAATCGCAGCTACGCTACGAGGGATTCCCGAGGAATGGCGAGGAGGTAAGGGAGGGGAAAGGAGGGGAAGTCCCGCAGGGCTGGAGGGGATGAAGTGGAATAGTCGAGAGGAAGGCCAAACTTTGCAAGGATCCTTTGGTCCTCGAAGATTCGTGTGCAGAACTTGAATTGCGCGTGGAAACTGCTTTGCCTCTATTGCGAAAGGCCGCCGGAAAATTGGCGCAGGCAGCGGAACGCAGCGAATAGACAGCGAATAAAGAGTAGTCGAGGTTCGTGTGCAAAGAGAGTGCCGTAGAGTGTAAAGAGGCGAGACTCTTGGTGGCTCCTTTCGAATGACCTCCGACCCCCCCGGTCACCCCCGCCGTCGGCAACCCTGACCGCTTCCGGCGCGACCCCTAGCGTCAACCCCGATTGGCTGGAGGCCCAGGAGGAGGGTGAACGCTTTCCAGGCTCCTAACCGAGCAAAACACCTCATCTGTTATGCCGTCACCTTCGCCTACCGGGTGTCCTCGTTGGCTTTCACCCACTGGCAACCGTCCCTTCCTCGGGAATGGGAGGAGGGTGTCGCGACAAGGAAGCTCTGTCGCCGCTATCGAAACTTCCTTACGAGCGAGGCCGATTGTTTGCAGCAGGCTGCCGCAATGGCGGACGGGAATCGGAGCAAAAGTCAAAGAGTCCTAAAACGAGGGTTTCGCGTCCGAGATGGAAGGGTTTCGGCATCTTCCTAGGAATTTGGCTGGACTCTTCTTTCAACGCACCCGGTACATCAAGCGTCCCGATAGGAGGACCGCGGTGTTATCATATTTCATATTCCGCGAACTTCGTCGAATAAAATTATAAATTGCTACCCGAAATTATAAATTGTTCTCATCTGGAGGATATTTCATCATTTTACGTCTCATCCTACATCCAGCTACTACCCCCCGAGTATCCAAACGCAATCGGACGCCAAAGAGAAGATTCTGTGACCGATTTTCAGCCGATCGATCGTAGATGCGCCCGTGCAGGGTGCGATCGTGACGTCACGGGCTGCGGGGAGGCTTCGCGCCGAAATCTTCTCCTTTGAGAAAAGTTGGAAGTTGCAGCCAGCTTTGCTTCGTGCTTCGTGCTTCGGATTTCCACGTTTCCTAAGTTCGCGCACAAAGTTCCTGATATCTCTGCAGGGTTTGAAACTGCACGGTTCGATTAGGTTCGATTCGGTTCGGTTCGATTACGCCCGATGCACTGTGTGTGCGTAACGGCTGGATGGATGCATGCATGCATACTTGTGCACACACCCGAAGACTATATCGTATAATACAGATGCACCATTACGATGATAGTTATTAATGGTGGTTTTGGCGGTGGAGGAAGGGAATCAGCTGGGGGTATAACGGTTGTGTGTGTGTGTGTGTGGATCTGTGCGACAAAAACAGACAGACAGACAGACAGAGAGAGAGAGAGACAGAGAGGGGGGGGGGGGGTGGAGCGGAGGTGGAAATAATCGGAGATGCGTGCGTGTGGATGCGTGACTCTGTGGTTCCCACCTAATAGGGAGTTTCTGGGTGACGGTGAATATGTCGAGAGTCTGAGAGAGATAAAGAGAGTAGAGAGTAAAGTAAATAGGGTGGCGCGTTCAGAGTGCCAGGCGAGGGGAGGCGAGGCGAGGAAAGGCGAGGAAAGGCGAGGAGAGGCGAGGAGAGGCGAGGAGAGGCGAGGAGAGGCAGGCCCTGTGGGCTCTCGGTCGGCTACCTACTCGTCTGTACGCTATATACATACACTTTGTATAACCTTGTACGTACGTACACTAGAAATACACGTATTAGATGTACAAAAGTACAACGCAGCAGTTACGTAGCTACACGTAAATCGTTTGCACCCATGAACTTTATTAATTGACTTTGGTGCATCGCAACGCGTCGCCGTCAAAGAGATTTGCTTCTGAATCCCAATTCTCAAAACAAGTTTTAAATCGATGAGCGTGCTTGAGGAAACTTGGAACTTTATTGGTAGAAGCGAGACACGCAGGAATCGAACGAGCACCGACCAGAGCGGAGAGAATAAGTTTGAAAATTTTTATCGGTATCGTAAGCGTGGAAATATAATAACGTCTAGACACGTATTGAATGGAGGATTTCAAAGATATAAATTCCGGGCCGTATCGCTGTCCCGACTCTCATCGCTCTTTGTACGCGTCGCGCTGAAGCCAACTGGAAAGCTCGACTGTGCGCGTTTCCCTGCCGTTTCCCTGCCGTTTCCCTGCCGTTTGCCTGCCGTTTTCCTACCGCGTCGACAAAAAAGACACCAGGAAACGAATGTGCTTCCAAATTGGGATATAATTTGGAGCCGGGATGATCGGAGGGAGATCCGGTCCGATCTCAGGATTTCGAGCAGCCAACGTGACGCTTAGCCTGGCCCAGCGCAGCTCTGGTGAATATGGGGCCGTGTGGGGGGCATCTTCGCTGTCAACGTGTTCACTGTTCGCTGATAAGGAGTCAGCCAAAGGAAAGGTGCGCTGCCGATAATGCCGAGCGTGCGTCTACGCCATATGCGCTGCTCGACTGCGACCGATCCCGGTTGTCCTCCTCCTCCTCCTCCTCTTCCTATGCCCAATGTCCTATGCTTTTCCAGTAAAATTCCTCTCCTACATCCGTGGGCAGCCTGCTGCCTGCGCCGTCCGGGTTTATCCTGTGCCGCACGAACCGCACGAACCGCATGAACCACACGAACCACATGAACCACAGCAAACTACACGAGGGCGCCGGCATTTCACGACACACTCGGCGCTCGACTCTACACACGCGCGTATGTGTGCATGTAGTATAATGCACTTTCTTTGAAATCGCTAGGAGTCACTCCACCATTGTCTCTGGCTGTCTCCGAACAAAAGGATCATTATTTTATTCTTAGAGGAGTCTCTCTCTCTCTCGCGAGTCCCTCTCCCTTCTGCCCCTTAGATTCTCTTGCTCTCATTCCTTTAGAACGAGCAGTTTCTCTCTTTCTCTCTCTCCGTGGGTACTCCGGCTCTCGCGCTGTTCCGCACAAAGACCATTGTCCTGCGCTAGAATGCCGCAATATAAGCTGATTATCAAATATCGAGTGAATTAACAATAGCCGCACAGTTAAACCGATTTATTTTGAATCGGCGGTACTTTATTTATAGCTTGAAATCGGATTAGCGCTAGAAAACGGACTCACGTTCGCTTAACTCGCTCCCTCGCTGGCAATTTGCTTTTCAATTATTATTCCAGGAGGGAAAAAGGTTATACGTTATAGCCGGGCGTATGGAAATGACACTGGCAGCCTGGCAGCCTGGCAGCCTGGCAGTCGTACCGATATCACAATCTTTGCGCCACGTTTTCTATCTTCCTGCCGTCGAGCACTTTCAATTTTTTTAACGTCTAGACCTTTTTCCTTCCTTTGCCATTTTGATGTCCCTGCTTGCGGGATTCCTACTACGATCGCAGAACCTTGAACGAAGATAGCAAGGACGAATCTGTCAAAAATATAGGCGAGGCTGATCTACGTAGAGATGAATCAGTACCCTTGGGAAAAGTGTTGCCGTGATCTGCACAGCAATACTGTCCCTGCTGCTGCTGCTGCTGCTGTTGCTGCTGCTGCTAGATATTCAGAGCCACGTGCAGTCTATCGAGTATCGAAGTATCGCCGGAGCCAACTCCACGCTGGCAACAATGCAGATTTGCGGAATTTATGGAAGTAATGTACTACCTAGTACAGGTGCGATCGAGGCGACTCGAGCCATTTCGCTTTTTCGGCTTTTTCCGCATCCCTGGCAGCTGTCATAGCCGAGACTCAACGCTCGCCGCATCCTTCTCTCCCGCAGACGTCGCGCGCAGACTCGTTAAGGCCAGCAGTCTCTCGCAGGATGAGCCAAGTCGCTTTTGCGAAATACATGCATACTCCTTCGTCGGCAAAAGGTTATGATTTTATGATATAAGGAAGTCCGAGTGCTCCTAGAAACCCTTAATCTCGGACTAAATTCGTGGAGCATCGCCGAGAGGGCAGAGGACGGTGCGCGATTCTATCGCTATCTTGATCTTCCTCGCTTCCTCATGGCTGATTCGCATTGCAGCGGCGCTGAAGACGTGCTAGCTCTTTTATCTGATTCCAGCATAGCAGCGTCGACGTATCAGAGAGAAAGCAAAGATCAAGAGGATTTTCAAGAACTAATAGTCGAAATCTCGAGGAGAGCGAGAGCGCGTCGATATTGGGATAGCCGTGGGCGTGTCCGGTCACGTGTACAATAAAGAGACGTCGCTCCTTTCAATTTCCGGACCAATTCATCATTTCCATGGCGGCGCATCTATAGCGTCCCGATAGTCCTTCGTCACTCTGGCCTTGCACTTAGTTACTTACCGATGGTTTATTTCATCAGGTTATTCCCTTTTACAAGTACCCCCTCCCCCACCACACACACACACACACACACTGCGTGGGAATTATTGGCTTCTCGAACGTTTCCGACGGATGCGCCATTTTTTCACCTAATCGCCATGTAAACCTGCAGTCTGGAGATAATTGGCTTGAAACGCGAAGGTGCGGGCATTAGCGAGTCTTGTGGCTCGAATGTCGAGCGTGCGTGATAACTTCTCTAACGAATTGGTTAACGTTAACTTCGCCTCAGGGTTTTCCTGGCAGCGTCGCTAACTCGGCCGAGCCGTCGCGATGATCTCATTTGAACCTCGACGCTGCTCGTCGAGTCACCACGTGATCCAGACTCATCCTCGGCTCGGTATTTAGCGATGCTGCTCAGGTTTCTTGGATTTCTTTCGGCTTTGCTCGGCTCCTATGGGCTACAGACCCTGACCTTCTCCATTCGGATCCCAAGAGGGTCCGGTCCAGCCAATTTCATCCGACCTCCTCTTCTTCCCCTTGTTATCTTATCATAGAAGTACCTAGTCGCAGCGGCGTTGCTCACTGTAGCCTGATGTCACTTATGCGTGTAGCTACGTCACGAGGCTCGATTGACACTTCGCAGGCAGAGGCTCTCGTATCTCTATTACGTATTTCTGCAGTTGGCCTCTTGCATTGTTTTATCAAGAACTCTGAACTTATCTGCCAGAATATATCTGTACTTGCACGTGCAGCTCGCAACTTTCTCTAAAGGCAGTTCCCTGTGGGCAGAGGGAAGCGTCCGTCGACGTTTCTCTTTAAATATCGTTCTGTCGTATTACTTCGTATAAAACTGATTTACGTCAAGGTCGCTCACGTGAGAGCTTTGTAATTCAGTTTACGTGACGACGAAACCACGAAACCGTGAATTGGGGAAATGCAATGGACCATGGAAAAAATACATTCGGACCGACAAACTTAAAAGCTCAACTATTTAAAAAAGTGAGGTATCGGATTAAAAAGTATGCAGTTCACGTATCCTCGAGATTAATATAGTTTCCGAGTATCCAATGCTGGCAGTTTGTTATTTTGCCTTCGATTTGGCACCTGCCTACGCGATTCACAGGGCAGTGACTTACGAATGCCGCGTCATCATCTATGGACTCGTCGATGGAAAACAATCCAGTGCTCACCTGCAACAGATAAGAAAAGCAACGTAAGCACGCAGCACACAGCACACAGCACACAGCACACAGCACACAGCACACTTGACGGTGAGCACGAAGAACCGTCATTCGAGATACATTGCCCAAAGGCCAATCGGTTCTGATGTAAGTCAAATCTTAAAGCCATCAGGTTTAACGTCAATTCGCAATGATCGAACCACCGAGAAAGGCAATTCGACATGAATTAGCGAAAATACCTACTCAATCTCTTGTCGCCAGGATATGGCGATATTCATTGCTGATATAAAGTCCGCGTGATTTAGTCCAAGTTTAATTGTCGCGACTGCAGCGCAGCTATAGCTATATGTAGTGCGAGGCCAAACGGAATTGGCAGTAGATCGATCGATCGAAAATTAATCGCTATAGGTGCACTCGATCTTTGCCTTAAGATGCTGTAAAGCAATTCCGGCACTTGACAATTCGAGACGGAAAATGCATTCAAATCGGATTCAATTCTACGGATGGAAACTTGCATGGCGCCAAATAAAGGCAGCTGCACAGCACGTCGCACGGAATAATTTAGCGCGCAGAGTTACTGAGGCTAAAACTGTTTTAGAAAAAGCTGCTATCCCTGAAAATGGTTAAAGGTTCACGTGGAGAAATGGGCCCAATCTTTCCCTGCTCGTAGCTGAGTTTCAGGCTGATACCTGCCCTACTGTTATCTACAGGCTTTCCTGGTTGCTCCTCCGTGTGCATGACGGGTCACGTACGCACGCACGGGAGATTCGAAGTAGGAGAGGAGGTGAGGGGGAGGAGAGAGGAAGCGAGAGGAAGCGAGAGGGACGCCGCTCGAGTCGACGCTGCTGCGGTCTCGTGGTCTGCGGTCCCCGTTTCGAATCCTGTAGTCGCTGTCTGGCAACCGGCATCCCCGTTTCCAGTGCCTCGGGCGAAACACCCACCCATCGAGCCAGAGCGACTCTGCGGCAGTGCGCTGCACGTATCAGCAGCCCTCGCCAGGGTAGCCCCGTTGGGCCACAATGCGAACGCTGCCCTGCGGTGGCAGCCCTGCCAGTCCTCCCCCAGCCCTGCACAGTTCTGCACAGTCCTGCACAGCCGCATCGCATCGGCCAGACCGACGTCATATTTTCTTTCCCCGGAGATATTTATTTAGCCGGGTGGTCTCACAGTGCTCTCTGCCAGTACTGGCATTAATAAACTTGCGGCCGGCAGCTTCGCAGCGTTCTTTGCTCGAGTTCGCGCAACCGGAACGCCATGTCTGGCCATCCCATCCGTCCCGCAACACCATGCCATATCATGCCCTATCATGCCCTTTCATGCCCTATCATGCCCTATCATGCCCCATCTATACTATCCATGGTTTAGCAAGACTTATCAAGGTTTGAAATAGTTTATCACGACACAGCGGACGCCTATCGGTTTTGACGGAAATATCGTCCATGATGATTTCGACGACCGAGCGACATCTGATCGAAACTCATATTGGTCAGTGGGAGAAGCAGAGGATGGACTTGGACTGGGAGTAACGTTATATCGGAATGACTACTATAGCCGTGGCTTTTTATTGATTAAGGAAGATGGAGGATTTCATTGATTTGATCAAAATACGAAGGCAAGAGGAGAGTATCAGTGTGGTATGATAGAGATAAAGAGAGAGAATAAAAGTAGGGGCAGCTTCGCGGAACCAGGAGAAGGGCCATCACAGAACGACGTAAATTTTATAGCCAAGCCATAAAATTATTCGGAATTTCCGGTATAATTTGAACAAGCTCGTAAAGGTTTTGAGGGAAACTTTAAGTCCCTTATATCGATCGCGATTCCTCCTAGCGATTGGTCGATGGGCAGAGATTCTTATCACATAATATATTCATTCCCTGTAGAACCGCTCGCTTCTCGAAAGTAACCTGAAAGTAGTAAAAGTAACCTCTTTCATTGGACATGAAGTCAAGTTATCGGTAAAGGGATGTTATCGTTCGAGCAAAAAAGGTAAGAATGGTTCAATCGATGAACGGTTTATAATAATGGTTGCATTTCGATCTGGGTCTCGGTTCTCTCCGAGTGAGCCAGTAATGGTTGCAAATGGCACGTCTTAAATGCATCGCCCTGGGGAGCTAATGACCAGCCGTTAATGCCTACGACAGGCGACTCGGCTGATCGGATTCCGGATCGCCCGGAGGACTCGGCCGAGTGGGAAACAGGGCCCCGTGTTTATTGAGCGTCCCGACGCGGCCGGCTTTCCTCCTTCGGCCGTTCGGAGTCGCCCGAAACCATTCGAAGCTGCACGAGTGGTCCTTCCAACGTCTTACTGCAGGCCACCATTGCTTTACGATGACTAACAATCCGTTACACCCGTTACACCCGTTACACCCGGTACACTTGCAACACCCGCAAGACGGCAGCGTCCAGACACTCCCATCCTTCTTTCGGCTTATCCTCTTCTCAACTAATTGTTGCAGCTCATATCGAGACGGTAGGTCAGCCCAACAGCTGCGAGCTGGTTCCTGCAGCTGTGGATCCAAATGCAAAGTACCAGCGAGCTGGAAAAATCCTAGAGCAGCGACATCCTCTTGGGCTCCAAAGTCCCGGAAAAAGAGACGCATCATCAGCTACTTATTAGAGACGTATATTTTGTGCATCGAATTTCCTTATAAACTCCGAGATGATTGCTAAAAGTGCTAAAAGAAAGACGCGACTTTTAAAAAAGGTACATATAGAAGGAAGCTGTTTAGGACGGAGGTCGGAACACTTTTTTTGGGCGTCCTGCTCACGGACCAGGACGGTTTATTAGCCATTAGCATTAACCGTGACTCCCCTGGGAGCAAGACGAATGCCCAGCGATATCGCAACAGCTACAGGCTGCCTCGGCGCAAGAGATTATTTTTCTGTAGATTCTTTCAGCGAAAATGTTTCATCTTGATGACGATGAGTTACCTTCGTATTCGAACATCGAAATACAAGATGCGAGATACGAAGCCAGGAAGATCCGTTTGCTCCTCGCGTCTTTGCTCGACTTCGCGCGAACTGTGTTCCGGGACCGACGTCTCGCAAGAGATTGCGAGATATCATAACCTATAAGCGGCGAGCATTGTGAAGCGTTCAGCAAAATATCGAGACTCTTTATCGCGCAGCCCGTCATTGCTCCCCGCCTCCCCGCCTGCCCGCCTGCCCGCCTACCTGCCTGCCTTTCTGCCTGCCTGCCTGACTGCCTGACTGCCTATCCGTCTGCCTGCCCTCACGAGCTCATCGGATCGAGTGGTTCGCCGATTCCATTATTGTATCCCGGAGGTGTGGACCTGCGTGTGCTCAACTTTTTATTGAATCTCTTTGGCGTTTTTGCAATTTACAGAACTATACAGTAAAGATCACGAGGTGCGTAGACGCGAGAACTGAGGGGAAGAGCTCGGCAGCAGGAGGAAGGAGGGGGGGGGGGGAGAAAAAGGATGCTAACGGAAGACTTCCAGAAACGAGAATAATTATCATAGGATACCATAATATAGCCGGAAACTGTTGAATATCGCCAATTTAGCATATATAACGTTAACGACGGGATAGCTATTAGCAATATTTTATTGCACCGCCCAAACTTTTTTTTCCCGTGCTGTCATTTTTTCATTAGCTGATCCGTTCTCTCTTTCTCCGACTGTACTTTGACAGTTTTTGGGCACGCAGCTTATTCCGTCTCCCCTGGCGTCCCGCGTTAGCGTCGATCAGGACTCATTGTTGCCGAACAATGGGTCGCCTAACGCGCGTCTCAATCCGACACTAACGTGGCACTAGAATTACTTCCAGACTCACTCGCTAAAATAAAGCCGAACCAACGCGCAGTCGACACTTTGTCTTCTATTTCGGGAACGTACGTGTCTCCCGTTATTGTTATTCTTATTAACAAAGAATAGCAATGAACAAACAACTGAATTAAATTGAAAAATGAGGATTCGAGGAAAACGCTTTATATTCTATTTTGCACGGAATAAGTTTCCTGAGATGCCCCTTCGCGCACAAATGCCTCGAGAGATCCCGGAGTAAAAGAGGGGGGGGGGGGGGGCAAGGGTAGATTCCGTCACGTGTTTGTCTTTTTAAAGAAGACGAACTTAGCTACTGGATAGAGAGAGAGAGAGAAAGGATACTCGTGGATCGTCGCAGGTCGATCGACGACCAAGTCGGTAACGTCGAAATCGTCTCCGCTGAATGCCGGCTTTTCCAGAGACTGTTCATCCGAATTTTGACGATTTGGGGAACCGAGAAAAGATCGATCGAATTGCACGTTACACGGTTCGCGGGGCCCGGCCGTTTAATTAAAGGAAAGCCACATCTGGCCGGCTTAAAACATTACGCGCATTCACTCTGCATTTCCAATTCTGTCAATCATCGGCGAGATAATCGAACAAATGAGAAGCTCGAACGCCTGATTGCCTTCTTTCATTTTTTTACCTTTCGTCGGTTCTCTCTCTCTCTCTCTCTCTCCTCCTCCTCTCTCCCCTCTTGCTCACCTTCGAATCTTGTATTCCTTGAAGGTGCTCCTGCCACCCCCCTACTGTCAGACAACGGTAAACGATTTATCTTTCTTAATGCATTTACGTCGCTGCCTTAAACCCGCGATGCAAAATATGGTGGCGCGTTGTTCTACATAAATGTACTCGATGAAACGAAAGAGAATGACAATTTAGCAATATCCAACCGGGTGAAATTAAAAGGGTCATTTCTCATGGGTTAGTCGACGCTTGGATTATAATTCAATACTATCCGAGTTTTGCCTGCAGCGTATGTATGTATATATCTCGGTGTGCTGTAGCGATAGGGTTAACGTGAAATATATCTTTGCTGACGTCCTTGGTGTCGGGAATCGAGATGTCGCGCGTAACGCGAGCTTTACGAGTGTAATAAGACGAGGAGAAGTTCTGAAAGCGTCATCAAAGCGCATTCAAGTCTGCAGCTACGCGCACCGCATTCAGCCGCAGGCTTCCTTTGAGTTTCGTCGAGGCTGCGCTGCAGCTGGAAACGGAGCAGAAGACGGTGACGCAGCATGGAGAGAAGAGCCAGGCCAATGGGCCGAGCATTAGGACTCGCTCCTATCAATTACTAAGATTTCTGGTACTGCCGTTATCATCGACAATGCCAACCAACATTCATGCGATCTCATTGAATTTCGTCCTGGCACTTGATCCCCCATCGGGAAATAAATCCACCAAAGGATAAAGAAGAAGAAGAAGAAGAGGAACTTTGTTTCGTCACGTAATTCTCCCGAAGGGGAGGCAATCGACTGACGTTCCTATTTCTTATCTTAGTGCGACTTCAAAGATTCTTGGCAATTGCCATTAGGACGAATTGGAGGCTGCGGATGCTGCGGAGGATGCGGAGGGTGCGGAGGGCGTTTGTCTGGGCGGCAAGAGAGAATTTTCTATCGAGGTTGCTGGACGGAAGATCCCAGCCTGACCAAAGTCGCCCCGAGAACGATTTGAGGCCGACCTGGTCTTGCAGGCTGCTGCGGCCTCGTTGTTCCTGAGCTGCTTCGCTCCAGGCAGAATCTTTCGATTTCACAGACTCCTCGAACCACCAGTCACGATTCCCGAGTTAGCGATAACTTCTCTCGAGTCCCCCGATGTACCTGGGTGCTCAAGCTGGAACGCATGCGCGGCCGATAGCGCAGCCTTGCGTGTGAGGATACCTTGTCTCAAGCGGGTGACGTAGAGTCCTGAGGTCTCTCAGTCGTTTCTGCCTCTGAGCTCTCGAGTAACCGAGCCGTTCGGGGCAGCAACTTGCAAGGAGTTTCAGGAGGGGCAATGCGATTCCTTGGTGGTTTCGCGGCGAAACACAATACCTGCGG
>JARPRH010000073.1:2297813-2308560 GCA_031763665.1 Calameuta haemorrhoidalis | reverse complement strand
CGGCTTGTCTTTCATCAATCAGCATTTGAGAGTGAGGCGTGTCTCGTAAAAGGCTGAAATCTGAAATCCGGCAATTTGCGGGTCGATGCGATTCCAGAGAAGGAGAGAGAGAGAGAGATAATTAGAGAGAGAGAGAGAGAGATGTAGGTAGGTAGGTAGGTAGGTAGGTGGCATATTTAGGGATTCGATGAGCGGAAAGTTGGAATTAATCGAGATTACCGAAATCTCTTGCATGGCGCAACCGCGTCCCCGCAACTGTCTCTCTGTCAATTAATTCAAATTAACGCAGGAAATCAGCATCCGAAAGTCGTTAACATCGCGATACGTAGGTTGGACCTTCCGGCACGCAGCGAGACCGGTTTCGGTCCGGTCGGATATGCCACACACGGAATCATTCATAAGAACCTAAACTACAATTCGTTTAACAGGCTGCCGCATTGTGAACAAAGGAATTTTTTAATTTGAACGCGTCTTAATCCAACCTTCGGTTTGCACTTGCATCGGTAAGGACGGCTCTTCGTTTCCGGATTCTTCGCTCGCTCGATTCATCGATATCCGAATGAAGCAGCTGCCGTAAAGACCGGCTACCTTCGTCACGTGATCATGTTTCCTTTGACTACTTGAACTGGAACGCAGAGGGACCCAACCTAGCTGAGTATCGTCTAAAATCCAATTGATCGGAGGCCAAATAGAGGCTGACTGATTCCGAGGCGCGAAGGACTGCGTTGACGCTTCTTCGATCTGGGCGTCGATGCCGACGTTGGCGTCTTTCATTGCCCACGCAATTATGCACGAGTCTAGCAAATGGAACGCATTCTTTATCGAGCGCGCGAACCAGCTGCACAGAGTCACACGGAGCCACACGGAGCCACACGGAGCCACACGGAGCCACACGGAGCCACACGGAGCCACACGGAGTCCTAGAAGCTAGACAAATAACTCTATATATGTGGATGCGAGTGTAGACACAGCTATACTATACTATGCTGTGTGCTATATATGTATACTGCACTATAGTCGTGTGCAAGAGCGGCCCTGGGGCGCAACGGGGACTCCGAGGGGAAACATTGCGCGGGTTGGCGGGGCCGATCGTAATCGTTCCCGTGGTAATTGCACCAGGCGTCGCCGGCTGCCAGAAATGGCGCCGTTAAAAATTGCGGCTCTGCGGGAAAAGAGGCAGGAGAGGCATTACCGGGAAAAGCTCCCGACCAATGAGCCAAACGCCCAGCAAGGAGGATGCTGAGTTCAGGAGAATGGACCAAGGGGATGCCGAGGAGATCCTGGCAAGTATAAACGAATGAGGACAATAAAAGCGACACTGGAGCGCAGAACATTTAGGATAATATTAGGGGGCGTCATAACGATTAACGTATCCCTCCTCCAAGAAGGATGCTTTGCTTCCATCCTTGCGAAGACGAAGATCCACCGTGGTAGACATAATGAGGAGTCTGGGGTCCAGGGTCCATACCGTCGACCCATTGAGAGGGACTCGGGCCTAATGTTGATAATGTGCAAAATGTCGAAGATTAAAGGTGGAAGGTGGAAGGTGGAAATACAAGGCACACCCTTGGAGCACTCGAGGAGCCTAAACCAACGTGGTCCTGTCTTCAGGAAAGTTCATAAGTATCTCCACACGAACCCTCGGGAGAAGCGGAACGACCAGAAGCAGCCGCCGACATGGAAAGAGACCTCCTCGTCCCTCCAGTGACGTCGCGCCGCCCATTAGTCTCTGCATCGGCGCGTCGGCGTTCACTCTGCTCCAGCACTGTGGTCCAATGAGAGCGAGAGAGACGAATATAGGCGACCTACGCTGGATTAATATTTTCGTAGCCGATCGCTGTGCGGCGCTTCGCTTTCATCCTCGCGTTATGGGGAACTGGATAGAATGTGAGAGAACGAAAGAGTTAGAGCTACTGGTAAGAGAGAAAAAGGGCGAGACGGTGAAAACGTGGAAGAGGGGGAACCACCTTGGGCCCAACACCAAAATCTCTTGCAATTCTTTGTAATTTCCTCGACTGACACGCCTTTCGCAATCGTCCGAGCGTTCGAGAGTGCTCAAAGGGAAAGGAAAGAGCCAAGTGGAAGACCCCTTGGAGCCAGCCCTTCGGGAGCTGGATTAATATTTCCCCAGGAATCTCCCTTCGAAATCTATCCCTCCTTAATTCTCCGTTTGGCATCAGCCTTTAGCTGCGCAGCTCGCGGCACCGATGAGAACCGAAGTGAAATGGATGAGCGAAGTAGCTCGTGAAGTTTTAAAACTGCGAAGCGATGGAATCGTGAAAGGGAGCATGACGTTAAGCTCGCAGTCCTTCGCCTCCAACTAAGACGATTTCGCGTTCCCGGAAACCGTACAATTGCCAAGACTCTAAGACTCGTCATTTTTCAGGCTGACCCACATTCGGTTCGACGCTTGCGAAACAACTTGCCAACTGACGAATCACCCCGTAAATATCTCATTTCCCAGTTCGCCACGTCTGATCCTTTCGAAGGATACAGCAATATCCTTTTCGACGGTCTCTGTTTCTACTAGAACTTCCATAAGCGTGTGTTATATTTTCGCAATCCGCGTAACTGGAATTTCACAAGCGAGTGGTGGCCTTAAGGATCGAACACAGATATGAAATCTGTTAGAAGCGAATGACAAAGATACAGAACTGCGGAAGAGGAAAACTCATCAAAGTTTTTAACGCTGATTCAAGAGTTTGATCGGCTGCACAGGGTTTGAGCACTGACTCGCCGACCAAGTGATTTTGACACAAGAATAGTACGAAGGAGCGTGGATTCCAAATAATCTCATAAATTTGAATAGCTTTTAGACCAGCTGGATATTAGTTTGCTAGAACAGACTTTTAGACAGTACTGACAGCGCGCATGAAAGATTGCTGTTGCGAATCTCTTTCGAAAGCGTCCACAGCTATAGCCCCGATGTGGGTAGTGTTATTTGGCCTGAGGCCTTTACGTGACTCATGCAGGAAGTCAGCCTATCGCGCGACCGCCAGCATCACTAGTATCACCAGCATCACCAGCTTTACCAGCATCATCGACATCATCGGCATCATCGGCATCATCGGCATCACCTGCATCGTCGCCACTTCGGTCGAGCTCGACTGGGCTCGTTGCATAACGAATGACGTCATCAAGGACTCATCCTGGAAAATTTGGCGAAACCGTTGAAAGCCTCCCTTGATCAGTTTACAACGCGTGGGTCGTAAAAGCAGCATTGAGGATGACGAGGAGAAATAACCAATAAAAGGAGGGAGGGGGGGTTCGTTGGTGCAGAGTAGGTACCTTCTGCGTAAAGAGTAACCTTCAAGATCTCTGGGACTTCTGGGATCTCCGACACAGCTACCTTCCTTGTTTCGGATCCTTCCATCTTCTCGTGTCTCCCCGACCGCGTTTCAGTCTCATTCTCTACATAGGGCTTAGTCGATGATGAAGATGAAGATGAAGATGCGCTAAACGAATAGAAACAAAAATAGTGCTAGAAGCTGAGTTGAGAAATACGAAGATCCACAATAGTAGGAATCTGGACGTCGACGTTACGATATATTGCGTCGCGAGATTTACGCTTCGTTTCGCAATCCGGAAGAATCGATGGGAATCCGGGAGCTGTGTTTGCTGACGCTTTGTCGACGTAAGTCGGGCTTAACTCCCTCTTCGAGCCGAGTTGGGTCGTGTTTGCCCGCCGATTCTCGTTTCGTACGAAAATCTCCGACGGGTAAAGGAAACGGCCTATTCATACCAAGTGGAAGTTGAAAGCCCAAAGTCCCCGAGCGGAGTAGGTAAACTGGCAAAGTGCCGTAGCCTCGGTCCTGCTGTGCAACCTAACCTCGAATTCCTTGCGTCGTAATGGAACCTATGTTCGAGCCATAGTCACGAGAAAAAAGCATCGTTTTCCAGACCCCTCTCCTCCACCCGGAGGGTAACCACCCATCCGCTTCAGGCCACGTCTTGATCACTTTACTGTAACCTAGAGTCATCTCATCCATCTCCACCATCTCGACCATCTCGACTGACTTGATCATCCTGAGAAATAGATTCGCAGCGCGCTATCAACGGCTCAGGCTTTTCAAATATGTCCGACTATTCCCGAACACGAGAGAGTCATCGTGTCCCTAGCGAACTCGAGTAAGATCGAACGAAGTCCTAAATTATATATTCCGTCACTAAGAAAACATTCTTTACGGACGTTTCTGATGAGCAGGTTCGTATATTGGAGTCGAATCTGTAAGAATGACGTAGCTGTGCCACTGGGGAGGTAGCCGTGCGTATGGGGGGGAAGGGGGGTGCGCGCGTGATCGCACCACCGGCGGACATGTGTCGAGCAGGTTTGCGCTCATAATGGAACCCTCGGCCCATTAACCGTACACCATGGAGCCTAGTACATTCACTGTACGGTTCTCCTCGTACACGGAGATCATATACCGTATACCGACTGGTTGTTTCCTTGAGACACAAGAAGGTGCTGGGCCCTGGGGCCTGAGACTGGAGTGGCCGAGGGGGGGAGCAGGGGACAACCTTTCAAAGGCTTTGGAAATTTATCGAAAGACCTTTCCTGGTACACGCGGGCTACATGCCCGTGAAGCATCGAAGCATGCGCCCGGATGCATAAAGCAGACTCATGGAATACATCAGCTTGGCCATTGTGCCATCTTCGCCTCTTCGTGCTCCCCCTTCGTCCTCGGCATGGTTGGCCACGGTCCGAGCTGAGACGGGAGACAGGAGAGTACTGTAGGGAGATAGAAGTTAGCTGTACCAACAGGAGTACGTACTAGACACCATCATAATCGGAAAGAGAGAGGCTGAGAGAGAGAGAGAGAGAGAGGTATTGGATTGTTTCAGTACCTTCTATAGCAGAGCAGAGTGGCGAGACACAGCCGATAGTGACGTCTAGAGGAAAGAACCCCGGAGGCATGGAACGAATTAAGCGTCTTTAGCGTCGCGTCCGAACACAGCGCAACGCACCCCGCATCGCGCGACTCTCCGAGAGCTACAAAAGCTTCGAAGCATAACGGTCGGGCAGCTCGTAATAGCCACGTACTGGACTTTAAACCGGCCGATTAAGTGAGCACACGCGCACAAGCGCCTAGTTGCCTTCGCGATCCTTCGTGCTTCTCTTTCTCTTTCTCTTCCTCTTTTGCTACCACGCACCGTTCCTTCCTGCCTTACTCCTTCCTTTCTCTTTCTATTCCTCCCCCTCCCCCTGTCTCTCTCCCTCTCTCCTTCATTCATTCCTCCTTTATGCTGAAATTCTCTGCCTCTGAACTTGCTCGAATGCTCACATTCCCAAGAACTTATCAGAGGCTGCTTCTTCTCTGAGAAAAACGATGCGATACCAACGTAACGAGAGTGCAGAGTGAGGAGGCTGTGGCAAGATGATTTGAGATCAAATGGGAAAGAGAAGATGATAACATCAGGGTGCTCGAGAGGGAAGAAGAGAGTAAGATTTAATGAATGGAAAATAAAACTACAGAGAAAATGGATAGCCATGGTATTCGTAGTGGTTTAAGCGTAAACGCAGCGTGCTATTTCTCTTCGCCATGGCGAACTCCATCCCCTTGACTTCCGTGACTAAGAGCATAATCGGGTTTTCCGGTTTCCCGATCGTTTGGCGGAAAAAATAATTTGTCGTGGAAGGGGTGCTGGGTCGGCGAGGAGGAGGGGGAGATGGGGGGACGAGTGTTGCCCAAGAGAACAAGAGAATAGGAACTAGGGAGAGAAAGGAACGTAGGTGATGGTGTTACGCGGCACGGTCACGGAGGGTTCCGGAACGTAATGAGCGAGTGGCGCCGAGTCCGATGCGGAGGGGGTCCTATCAGTCTGGGCCCATCTGAACCACCAACGGGGCCCGTACAGTCCCGGTACAATGGGGGGCGTGGAGGCCACAATCATGGGCTATAGAAATTCCCCGAGCATCACGAGACCGGGAGAATGAATTGTGTCTAGGGTAATGAGCGATGAGGTAAATTCGTGATAAAGAAGGAACGTGAAAGCGGACCAGACCTACAGATAGAGAGATAAACCACAGGGGGAAGCAGCCAGCACCTTCCTTCGGCTCCCTATAGATCCTAAAAGTGCTTTGCAACGCCATATTCACGCGTTACCTCGTATGGCACATACATGTGCCTACATGCAGAGTATGTTGAGCCTTGTGCCAAAATGCAAAGACCGATGGCAGGATCCCCGCACCCCTGCCCTTTTGAACCCCCTGCCGTCACCGCCATTCCACTCCAGTCCACTTCGCTCTACCTTTTTCATTCGCGGTGGCCTCTCCTCGAATTTCCCCGGCAGTTTCCAGTTTCGATTGTCCGCGCGAGGATCGAAAAGCGCAGATAGCGCCCTCGGGGGCCTTTCCTCTTCTATAACAGTTTTTAACAATTCACTGGTCCCTTCTGTGTATCTTAAATTTTACTAGCTCGAAGAATCTCGGTTGGATTTATTTGCAGGGTAAAACCGTAATGACACCTGATCCCTGGCCATTGTAATTACTAGCAGTCCAGGCGATCCAGGCAACCCAGGCCCAGGTCGACTAGTCACCCTGGCCTCATTGTCGCAAGGACAGCTCCGAATGAGTTTTCACTTTTTTATGCTACACAATCCTGCGTCTCCTAAAGTCTTTACTGTTCGGCTTGGCAATTCGAACCTCATAAAGCGACTACAGCCCCCCCTCCCCCTCCCCCTAACCCCTTGTGGGTACTCGGTGGCAGGATTAGAAAGAGCAACTCGTTCCGAAGGTCCTTCGACCCCTTTAAATCCTTATTGGTACCCTTTTCGGACCCCCGTCGACCAGCCCGGATCGAATTAAACACGGCTTGCAGGCATAATTCTCGAATTTGATACGGGGGGGGGGGGGGGGGGGTGGCAGAAATTTCGGCAGAGGGATGAAGTCGAGCGAATTGGTATTTGCCAGGGTAAATCCGGGGGTACGGGAATTGGGCCGAGGGTCAATTGGTGGGGCCCACCCCTCCATACGTGGAGCCCTTAGCCGAGAGGGTGGCAGGGGGATATCTAGAGGGACCGGGGTGAATTCTCAAAGCAGAAAAAGAAAATGTAAGGGTGAGTCAAGAGGAGAGACGGGAAAAGACTGGGACCATCGCTCGGACGTTGATTGGCTCAATGACAGATAGAAGGGATGAAACTGAGGGTTGACGAGGTGACGAATGGACGGGGAACGTTTGGAAACGGAACGGAATCAGGACGATGGGGACGTTTGACATCCCAAGAGAAACTCCACTTTCCATTCAGGTAAATGGACCTGACCTGATCGTTCTTACTTTTTTTTTCGCTAATCGAGGTAAACAGTTCGGGTCTCGTTTTCGCGATAAATCTGACCGCGAATTTTATCATTGGCTAGAGTGGGATGATGACCATAAATCCTCATAGGAATTTCTCTGCGAATTGACGTTTTGCTATCTCTTGCGGGATAGTCCTGATACGGTGTCCGTTATCGGGGACCAGAGATAACATTTTTATATGTAAAATGATAATCGTGAATTTTTAAAAATACCACTTTTTATCGTTTTTCCCTCATTTCGGATAAACTGTTGCTATGGGAATTTGAGTGGAAATTAAACCACGACGAGCCTTTCACGCTCTAGGGGCATTCTAAAAACGAAAATAGATTCTCTTGAGTCTCTGCCAGTCCTCGCCGTCGGGTCTGTCGGACTATACTGTGCACTCCTCTTATATATTTTGCATAGGCGCGCGTAGGTAAACAAATAAAGATCCAGTTGGGGAGGGGGGAGCAGAAAGGGGGGTGTGGTCTTGCTTAGAATCAGCACTGAAAATGAGAGCAGATCGTCACGCTGTGCTTTAACGTCGAGGTACAGTAAGATTCAAGAGTTCATTAAATTCTATATACACCGTGTCGTCCTGATAAGCTATCGTCATCTCCCGTATCAGTACGCACAGAGTACATGAAAATAAATAATCACGTGTTTCATAGATGTATTAAAAAATTATCATAAAGATTCTGTGATATAATTTTTTTTGTGTTTCATTAAAAAAAACTTACCTTCATCCCCACGGCTGTCGTTACCCATCTGAAAAATCCTTATCGGTCCACGGTTTCTCTGATAAGAGTCGAAATAAATCATATCCAATAGTCATATATTTCCGTCGCACTTAATTCCTGGAATCCGCCGTAAAATTCCTAAAATCAGCCTTAGATTTGTGGAATCGGTTATCCTTGTGACTCCTTGAAATCATGGGAATTCGCGACGTCGATTTAGCATGGACGCGAACCTTCTCAAGGGCTCTCGAAGGGTCGGTAAATTGTCGGTGCAGGAATCTGTTTCCAGAAGCCCCCCTTGTTATACCACCTTTCATTAGGACAATTACACGTATCCTTTACAAAGGGGTAGAGTCATGACCGATATCAGTATGGTATCTCAGATATTTATGGTGTTACCTCCAAGTCCCCATACGTATACCCGGTACATTGCATGCAGCTTACTGTACGAGATACATAAGGACGACTAAGGTATTACATAGTGCTTCTAAGCACGACACGTATCGTGACTACCTCCCCTTCATTCCTCATTTGCCCCTCTCCATTACTTTTGTCTTTCTCTTATTCTCTCCGTGATCCCTTTCCCTCTCTCTCCTTCCTTCATTCATACCCCCCTTATTTATTCCATATACATATATACATATATATAGTCTCTTCTCTTTGGTAGCACATAGGACTCTTCCTCGTCATGGCTTTCATTCCCAATTTAATAGCGGAAAATGCTCCGAGCCAAAGTCAATAAGTTGTCCCTCTTTATTACATCGTGCGGATAGGACAGCGACATTAGGGGGTGAAATGAGGATGATGGGGGAGAGGGAGGGGGGGTTGGAGAAGATAGGATGGAATCTACCCTTGCACCAACGAATCTGATTACCGTTTCTATGTAATTCAACGTAATAAAGCGTGCGCGAGTGATTTCATTCGGTAACCGTGTGGACGGATCTTTACATATGTATAGGTATACTGTACTAGGCTCATATTCCACAGAAGGAAACGTCGCGCAGATGCCATTTAGATAAGAATCAAACGTTTGAACGAATTTTTCCGAGCTTTGACCACTGACTGCTTTTTGTTGTTCTTGTTGTCGTTGTTGTCTTTTACTACGTTTTTCTTTATTTGCTTGTATGTTCCGAATTTCGTGTACGCTGGAATCTTTTTTTTCCGGGGTATTGTCAACAGCCACTGGAAAAACGAATCCGATTACCATTTGTACGTGCGATTTAACATTGGTGGGATTTCTCTGTACGACCTGAAGCTTTCAGTCGGTTCGATTTGTCGCGTGGAGAATCAAATAGCCACGTGTGCAATGATATTCTTTTGATCGTGACGTAATTTTTGTCCTCATTGACGTAATCGCTGGTTTTAAATTGTGGTAATTAAAAAAAATGTTGGAAAAAAAATTACATAATTTCGAGATGAAATTTTTATTTATCAATCCAACCCAACCTTTACCCTTTCGCTGCATCTCCTCGACGCTGTATACAGGCGGGGAAATACCACGTGGACACGACGGCGACGCTTCGTAATGTTACCGTGGGCAACGCCGTCAGCGTCGTCGTCGTCGTGTCTATCTCGTATCCATAGGGGCGTCTCAACGCCTACGTAACACAGGTATCGATTTCATGCCGACGACACCGTCCTGGGGGGTTCTAAAATAAAGCATAAATATTTCCTATAGTGGCATCAAAGGTGAGAAGAGAGGATACGGGGGATAGATAAATAAAATTCAAAAAAAAATGGCGTAACGAAACGTCACCGAGTGTGAAATAAAAAAAGGACTTCGTATTCGTGAATTCCATTTCGCACGATTGACATATGGATTTTCTCGTTAATCACGATAAAACGCGCTGCGCTATTTGCTTAACGAAACGCGACGCAGATAACACCCACCCACCCACTCACCCACCCCTCGTTTGATCGATGCCGACAGATTGTCGTTTCTTTGTTTTAATTTTTTTTGCTACCCCCCCCCCCCCCGCCCCGTTTTCCTTTTTTTTTTTACATATATACAAAGTTAACGCTCGGAAATTTCGGGCCCAGTTACGAGAGCAACGTCAAGAATGGTTATTGAAAACGCTACCCTTATTCGTTCTCCTTTCATTCTTCTTGTACTTTTCTTTCCTTCCTTCCTTTTCCTCCTCTTCGCCCGCCCAGTGAATAGTCCCTACCGGGACATGTACAACTTCGTCTCGGCCATCGCGAGGAATTTTTTTTTTTAATTCCTCACGACACCATAACGCAGACCTGCAGCTACGTTCGTACTGTTGCCCAAAGGTCACTCGGTTCGTTTTCGCACGAAATTTTGCGAAGCGACTGACATGCAATGTTCAAATTATTACGTGGCCTTGGGTGAGGTTAGGCTGGACGGCGACTACGCAATAGGAGCGTTGGGAATTTTAAGGGTAGCTTTTTTCTGCGTTTCACCATATTTTACTTGATTTTAGTTTTTTTTCGAATCTTCTCTATCGTACCTTGCCGTGCCGTAGGAACTTCGTGACTGTAATCAACGACGGTGGCGTGAATAATCGTTGGACTACGACACCGCCAACAAATTGCTCGACCTTCTTCGAGCACTTTACCAGAACGAGCACTTAAGGCTTCTTCTCTCTTTTACTGCGTTGGACGAGAGTCGAGGGAGTGACAGTGTGTGGGTGAAAGTGAAAGAAAGAGAGAGAGAGAGAGAGAGAGAGAGAGAGAGAGAGAGAGAGAGAGAGAGAGAGAGAGAGAGAGAGAGAG
>JARPRH010000073.1:2281747-2295160 GCA_031763665.1 Calameuta haemorrhoidalis | reverse complement strand
TCTCTCTCTCTCTCTCTCTCTCTCTCTCTCTCTCTCTCTCTCTCTCTCTCTCTCTCTCTCTCTCTCTCTCTCTCTCGAGCCTGTCTAGAGGACGTTAGTCGCCGGGTCGTGGTACGGTGCATCGCGCGGCAGCGATTGAGGGCGTTTTCCCGAGTTTGTACGTTAGCATTGCGGAGCTGATATCCATTATTTATCGCACGGGGGGCGAGACTCCGCATTAATTTCGGTCTCACGGTGTGTAATCCGCGCGATTCAAAGCTCGGCCTAATCGTGGTGCCGAACGACAGCATTTTCCTTTGAAAGGGGGTCGAAGCCCAGCCTGTCGGTGCATTCACAGTCCGATTCCTGAATAGAGGCCTACGCCACGGGGTCTTTTCCTCTCTCTCTCTCTCTCTCTCTCTCTCTCTCTCTCGGTCTCTCTCTCGCCCTATCCATCTCATTCTCTCACTCACTCTCTTTGCCTCGTTCTCTCTGGCAGCCTTTATACTCGCTCTCAAGTAATACTGGTTCACTCTCAACGTGCAAAATACAGCATCGCGTGTCTCCTCATCCTGGCCATTGAGGTTGCTTTGCTCGTTCTGCACACTGAGTCGAATCTTTTCGACACGGTCTTCTCTATTTTCCCTGCATGTAGCTACGTACGCCGATTACTCTCTATGGATTACAGGCTCCCTATGATTTCTTCTTCTCCGTCTCTCTTTCGCTCTCTTAGTTTCGTCTATTGCAGATCCCAACACCTCAGCACGCTCGGCGAGAAAAACGAGCAAGACTCGAGCTCCGCGACGACGGAGTCAGAAAGCCGATCAAAAGCCATTCTGGTTGTGCTCCGGAGTCACCTTCGGCAAGTGACTGCGACAGACTCCTTCGCGACGCTAAGTGAAATCTAATGAGTTTCTAAATTGTTTGATAAATCGGTGCGAATGCTTCTTCTCCGAATGGAATAAGATTGGTTCTTTGCATCCGACTGGATTGTTGCTTCGCTCTGGATATTCGGCACAGGAAGAAGAAGCCCCGCAGTGTCGGATGGCGCAGGGAAACCGAACGGAGAGGCGAGTCGAGTCTCGATACGGAGCTGAAGCTCTGGTTGCGTGTAAAAGCGAGAGGCAGCTCAGGGAGACTGAGGGCAAATGAGAAAGAAGTAAAAGCGGTACATGCGTTACCCGCACGAGGCTGCTAATCCGCACATCCCGGAGATCCCATTGCACATTCCTTGTGTGCGTACATCTACAGATATTCGATATAGTATGTACTATATCCTGGCTATATACTGGGTGGCCAATATTCGCCATGTGGGAGCCTCAGTCGCGTTAAGCATGCCGACTGCGTGTGATTTTCGAACGCTGAGGTTCGACACTGAGCTCGACTCGACCAGATTCAATTCGATACGACGTGATTCAACTGATTGCGAGTGAAATCGAGACTAGGCTGCTACCACGTACCTTAACGTCAAATTCCGATATCCCTCGGTTAACGACTTCCTCCGCGTCTCTGCCTTTCTCCTATACATATACTTACGTCGAGTGGATGGACAATCGTCCTTCGCTCGGCACAATCAAAGTACCATCCTTTGTGCAATTCTGCGAATTGCTAGGATGGTAGGAGGGGAAGGAAAATAAAGAGAGAGAGAAAGAGAGTAGCCGAAGAATCATCGATTCCGTGCGATAGAGCAGAGTCGCTTATGAAAAGCATCCTCGACAGTCACACGAAAGCAAAGGGCAGCCCAGAAGATCGAAGATCAGGAAGGGAACTGGCGGGGAGGAGAAGGGCAGGTAACAGAGGGGGAAAAAAGGAAAATCGAAAGCGTGCAGAGCCGTAAATGGTTAACGAACCAAAAATGGTCGTCGCGCCAGGCAGCGCGCATAAAGGAGCCCTAATGGCTGGGATTACATCAGAATCCAGGCGAGCATACATTAATTTCAGCATGAAATCGAATGCGGGCCCACTGGTTAAGCCCGTGTGGCCCCAGCGGAATGGCGGAACGGCGGAACGACGGAACGGACGGCACACAGTCCCTGCGCCGCATCTACGCCTTGTGCCGGAGACCAGCCGATAAATTCGAGGTTGATGGTTTTTTTTTCGGTATTCTTCGAGCGACTCACGTCGTGACGTTTCAGCTCCGCCGAAAAAGTCCAAGAGAAGGAAAGTACACACGTGGTCGGGTACGTAGCGATTACGGCATAGGGGTCGCCTGCAAGTTGGTGCCATCGTGAAATGACTGATCGTGAGTCCGAGGAAACGTAAGGGAGTCTCAGGGAGCGACAGTGAGTCTGAGACGGCCTGAGCCGTTCAGGGGCTGTAATTTACGGCAGGTCGTTCGGAACGGCTCCAGAACGTAGTTTGAATTTGATGGGGTGGCAGGCAGAAAATGTTTTAGAGCGATAACGGGCAATGCGGGCTACAGGGCTAAGGGCTACGGGCTGTGGGCTGTGGGCTATAGGCTGTAGGCTATGCTCGTTGTTCGACGATGCCACGGGAATCGTAAAACGACGTTCGGATTCCCCGGACGAGTCCCATAAACTCCAATAGGAGGCGTTTCATAAAACGCGTAAAGCTTCGTGCGTGCATCAAGAGCCATTCTGTCTGAAGACGGCGGCGACGCAGATGTCGAAGACGAAGAAGACGAAGAAGACGAAGACGACTTCCTCAACGCGATCCTGATGTCGACTTCGCCGCGCTAGGACGACCGCTGACGCTCACTTGCCCGACCGAACTGTAAACTAAGGACAATATAATCTGGCTGACAAAGATCCCAGATTCAGTTCCGACTCCTGAAATTCAGAGGAGGACGAAGCTCTCTGTCGATGAGAGGATCGATGAGAGGCCGCGCAGAAACACGGGCGACGATTGACCGCTTCTATTATTTAGTTTGCAGCTCGTGACGCAGCGCAGCTGCGCACCGCGATTGGTCGATTTGTCACGTTAATAATGTAACGACAGAGCTGAGCTGAGTCGAATGAAAGAGAATGAAAGAGAATGAAAGAGAATGAAAGAGAATGAGCAGCGTGAAGTGGAATGGAATTAAATGAATTGGAAGCAGAATGAGTCGCCGCTTCGAGTAGTTTGGCTATGAAGTAAACGCTAGAATTCGCCGACGTGAATATTCGTATCGGTTCGCCTATTGCATAATAGCCAAGTTAATCATACGTAATGACATTTAAATATACTCTTTTGACAAAAAGTAAGATGGCAGCGGCCTTTACGTCACCTGGAAAATTGCTCCAGCACTTTGAACTCCTCGCTGCGATGAAGTCGATCCCTCTTTTCGATCGAGATCGACACCCGCAGGGATTCTTCGAAGGAGGAAACAGCCCTCCTGCGACTCAGAGGGTGGACTGTCCTCCGGGTTCATTGACCCCTCGGCCAACCTCTTCCTTGTTCGCTTCTAACCTAACCTACATTGTTCGCCTCTGGAAGAGGGGAAGAAAATCGACGGTTAGGTTGGTAAATCGTAGGATTTCCACGTAACGACTCTTGACGGGGCTCCCCTGCTTCGGAACCGGAGAGGAACTTCCAAGTTCCCGTTAGGATGGCGGAGGGCAGGACGGGAACGATCGATTCGCCACGTCTGGCGCGTAAAAGACGAGAGGCGTCCCGAGTCATCCAGCCGCGCAGTCGGCTCCAAATTCAAATGGGCTGCGGGTCCGCGTATTTGCGAGGCGCTGAGCTCCACCTCGTCGAGTGGCCGTTCGCACAGCGACGATAACGACGACTCCAAAGTGGAAATTTTCCGTAGCCCGATGAAAATGAATCATGTCGATGCACGCGCGGCTTCGGCTTTGCTCCGCTTCGAGCGCTGTTTTTAATCATAACAAATCGGTCGATCGTGACGCGCAGCTGTGTCCACGATGCTGGAGCGACGTTTGCCAATTTCTAGCAACCCTCCGTTCCCTTCTCTCACGACCCCACATATACCTTCAAAGGATTCCCTTTTTGCGCCCGAGGGTCCATCGGTCGCACTACCCTGTAACTGGAACTGCTGTAAAAATTCTAAAAATTTGAGACAATTCCAATTTCCCCGGCCTATAACGGCTTTATGACTTTTCTTTGTCGGAGAGCCAGCTTGTACATATGTTTTGGAATTGCTCGTCCAGTTGCGCGTCGCCTCATCGTCGTCAATGACGATAGAAACAGCGAGAAGAATTGGTCGCGTCAGTCCAATTCACGTTGCGAGTTTCGCTCCAATTGACGACTAGTCGGATTATCGGGTCGAGGGACACTGCCGCTCGTTATTTTGCAATTCAAACGAGGTCGAACCACGTAAGCCATTGGTGCCACTGGAGCTACGAGGAGGAGGAGCAGGAGGAGGAGGAGGAGGAGGAGGGCTCCCTACTTTCCGCAACCGACTCCCATCAATCGCCATCTCGACATTAATCCTGCCAATTTCTCATTTACTTCCTCCAGCTGTATGAGAAATAAGAAAGGATCCCTCTTCTTATCAGGAGTTCGAAAACCCGCAGCCCGATTCGGAAGTCTCAGCGACTGTCCCTTTCCTCTCGGAGGAACGCAGGAACCCGGAGCAAAGCAACCCTTGCTCTCGTGTTTGAAATCCTGAGAAGCGGGAAGCAAACAAAGAACAATGCATTGGGATTTCGTATTCCATGTCGGCAATTACCATGGACACTTCTTCAATAATAGACAGTTGGATAGAATGAGCGTAGCCGACGGGCCAGTGGGACAGAGAAAAGGAACGAGCGAGAGAGAGAGAAAGAGAGAGGAGAGAATAATAGGTCAAAATGGCTAAGTGGAAAAGAACTGAAGGAAATAAGGATAGGGGCAGGAGAGTAAGAGCGTTGAATGGCGGAGGGTCGGAGGGTCGGAGGGTCGGAGGGTCGGAGGGTTGAAGGGTTCATGGAAAAGAGGAACGAGGGATATAGAGAGGGAAAGAGCGAAGAGCTAGAGCTTCGACTAATTCCGTCTGGTTTAATAGGTTCGATATACATATATACAAGGAACTCATTGTCCCGGGTAGACGTATTGCCTGACTCGTTCTGAAAGGCTCCTAGCTCCCGGCTTATACTATACCAATTCCACCTTATTTCGTTTCGACCCGGTTCCTTCCGTTCCTGGCTCCATTTGCTAACTACTATTTCGATTTCGAATCCATCCCCCGACAGAATCGCGCTTCAAGAGGAAAGGGCACAAAAATTCTTCACATTCCTCTCATTTACTTCTTGCCTAGTTATGGGCTTGCATTTTTTTCAGACACTCAAACTTTCTGACCCGTTGCCCTCTGCAAATACCACTTTGATCATGGTCCGGGCCCCCCTGCGCTCTCACTTGCTCTGGCTCTTGCCGCGATCAGTCTCTCGTGCAATCGGAAGGATCCGTCTGGTAATTTGGTGAGCACGTGAGTCCAGACAAGGATAACGGCTCAAATGTATGACGTAACTACTCTAACGTATTTTCTTACCTCGACACAGATAACGAGAAAGTCCCAGAACTAACCTACGTTACCTTCAGCCGTCCACCCTTCGCTCGTGCATCCGCATAACGAAATCTTTCGAGAGCATTGACGTAACTATACGAATCAACCCGAGAGCGCAGCTTCCGAGCATGTTGGCGACCCGAGGGAAACCAGAAAGCGAGAACCTTATCCGAATCGGTAGTCGGAATCGCCTTGTGATCGTGAATCGAAAAATCACGTCACACTACATATATCTCAGCAGGCGAGCACGTGTGATATAATACAGCGGACGAGAGGTCGTAGCTCCCATGAAACGAGATCGGAGAGTCGCAAAATCGGATGGATCGGTGGATCGATCGATCGGTGGGAGAGCGGCGACGGGGGAGAGTTTCGGTGCTAGCGTTGAGTAAATGGGGCGCGCGCGCGCGCGGGCGCGCGTGTGTGTGTGTGTGTGTGTGTGTGTGTAGCGCATGGGCCCAGAGGGAGAAAGGCGACGGTGGTAAATACACGATAGAGGAGGGCTCAAAGCGAGCGCAGGGGCAGAGCGCGTAATGTATGGGGCCTGCTTTATATCGCCATGGCCGGCGTGCATGATATATCATGGGGCTTTTAGAGATTTCCCATACACAGGCGCGTACACGCTACATAGATGCGTGCAGTTACCATAGGATGCCCTCCGGATGGGGCTTAGGCGCATCCGGCGCGCATGGCTGTTGTCGGCGAAATAAATACAGGCTGCTGCTCCTTTCTTGTCCCTGCGTTACATTTGGTCCCGAGGTATGCAGCCTCCTTGGACCCAACGTGCTCCAGCTCGACCCTGTTCGGTCCAGAGGCGAAACGGGCCAAAGTTGCCGGTTCCATTCGAGCAGAGTCCGCGCACAGGAGATATTCTCGAAAGGATCCTCGGAGGAAGAAAATCGATGGAGCCTCCGAAGCAACCTTCTAACCTTCAAAGTTCCTGCCAAGGGAGGCTCGGTGCAATAATGGAAGGCGGTCGGTGGGCTAATCTGGCGGGTTCGATCTGCCCGAGCGTAGACACGATGATTAATCCCGAGAGTTCGTTACGGCCATTATGTCCGAGGGTCGATCTTCTCGAGGTCCTTCTTCTCTCCCTCGGAATTTTCAGAGCTCCTCCCCAGGATCCCTCGCAACCTCCACCTCGGACTCGGGATACTCGAATGTCCTGAGCGGCCTGCACGCCTCGTCAGGCGCAGACCAGTCCGAGCTGCTCGCTAAGCCGATTTTTCTCTCGTTCGATCTCGGAGCCTGGCGTCGTCGTCTTTTTACTGTCCCTGTCCCGCTCGCGCTGTCCCTCCACTCGAAAGGCCTTATCCGATCGTCGAGCCGATCAACCGCAGCCCTTGCGCGGACGAACATGAGAGACGAGAGCACGTTGGTGTGCGTGAATCCGCGTATGACCGTGTACGCCCATCTGCACCTTAACAATACCCTTTTGAGCCTTCCGAGTCTTCGAAGCGTCCTGAGCTGCGCGGAGGAGGCCCCGCGCCAGGCTCGTAAAAATATCATGTTTCAGGCCCCCGCACGGCCCATAAGTTTCTCTCTCAGCCTGGGCTGCCTGCTGGTCTGCTCCACGGCTCCGGAGCTCCACGCGCGGTCAGGACTTGACGAACGCTCGGGAGAGAAATGCGAGACACGAATCGTGTCTATCCTCCCTATCCTCCCTATCCTCCCTATCCTCCCTATCCTCCCTATCCGTCTATCCGCTTATGTGCCTATCCGCCTATCCGCCTATGTGCCTATGTGCCTATGTGCCTATGTGCCTATTCACCTGGCTCCCTGAGTGTCTACTTGTGCCGCCAGCTACGTGTCCAAGTTAGCTAGCGAGACGAGAGCACCTAGCCAAGCTAAACTAATGCGCCATTTTCACGTGCATCCCTAGCAGGAACGTAGAACCGTGCTGCTGCCCCAAGCACCCCAATCAATCTCGCAAGAGCCTTTTCTCCGCTAGAGAACCACCCACCCATAGATGCACACAGACGCGACCAGCTCCGTATACCACGTCACGCAGCAGACCTACTCACTGCAGGCTGGAGCCGCTCACCATGCTCTCCGGCCCTTTATCGTGTTCTGGCTCGTCCAATAATACACGTACACTGCAGCACACAACGGCGACTGCTGTTATCGAGCGGCCCCCTCGTATTATACATAGTGGGGCAAAGCGTTTAGCCGCCCGCAAAAATCTTAGATGGCCGCGTTCTGAATTAATCATGGAGCCTATAGAGCTCGCGGCATTCACCACGGGGACACACGGACGTCTATAGAATTTATATTCTATGCTCGCTCGCTCACTCGCCAAGACTGAACTCGGCCCGCCGCCCCCACTTCACCGCGCTACGTCACGCTTCGCTTCAGTTTCCTGGTGGCGCTTCATTATTCAACAGGAGTACCACTACCGCGACTCACTCGCTCCCCTGCAGGTCTCCTCTGCGTTGGTATTCCCTACAGGGCACGTAACCATCTCTTTTCGCCTCCAAGAGGACCATCCAAACTCGGTCGCTATCGATACCTCACGGCCCTTTGTCCGCCCCTCCGTCCCTCCGTCTCTCCGTCTCTCCTACCCACCGAACCGACGATGAGCCTTCGGCGCAACCGGCCGATTTCAGCCGAACTCGTGATGCACTTTGAAGATCGTTCGATTTCGCAATGTCGCTCCTACCAGTAACTTGCATCTTATCGTTCCGAGACTCCTCGAAGAGACAAGGATGCTGGAAAAGGATCTTAGCTCGCGTCCAATCGTGCCAGCCTCTCGATCCACAGGAGAGCTGCCATAGATCACCATACGGAATATAGCTGTTTCGGAATATTGGCGCTTTAACTCTCTCTCTCTCTCTTTCGCTTCGAAGCGGAGAGATCTTTGCAAAATAAGCAGAGGATGGCTGAGGGTCGCAGGACCGACCGAAGGAAGAACGAGTGGAGCGCGTCGCTCGATGTTCTATTATCGCACACACCGACAGGAAGCACACACACTTACACAGTTACTTACTCACTGACTGACGCACGCACAAAAGCATTTCGCAGAGAACGTAGGATCGTGTCGCACACAGACTGCGTATTCCAAATGTATGCTGGATGCAAAGGCTCACGCACACCAACATTACGTCAGCTTCGTCCTCAACGATTCTCGAGCATATTCTTCTTTACTTTATTATTTCAAAGGGTCCTTCGTGCCATTATGCTCCCTGACTGTACTCGAGGCTGGCAGCACTGGAGGCCACTTCTGATCTCCTCGACCCCTCGGTTCCACGTTCGAAGCATCAGGGCTGCTTATCGGTCGCTCAGGCCCAGCGCAGAGCTTTCACGGGAACCCGAGAAAAACTCCAGGAGCGCAGCATCATTCTACGTCGCAAGTCGCTGCTCTGCGAGTCTGCGAGTCTGCCTCTTCTGAGACGTCTGAGCGCACCGAGTTCACGACTCTGGACCCAAGTTTCTTCTTCGGTAATTCACTGCGCGGCGCTAAACAATAATTTCGTTGGTTATAAATGGGCTGCCAGGCCTCCGGCCGAAACACAAGTACCCAAAAAGAAGTACCTATGGCTGCGTTCACACCGACGCGAGTACAGCCGAGCGTGTCGTGCATGGCGACGCGAAATAATAGCCCTGTCGCGTGTATGTCCGTTGGTTACGGTTCTGTTGCTCTGACGGACGGGACGACGAACCAGCAAAACCACTGAAACCAGCGAAACGACGAACAGAACGGACGGCAGGGTGGAAGGACGGAAGGGCGGAAGGACGGAAGGTGCTTCCAGAGAGCTCGGTCATTACGAGGCTTTTGTGTTTTTATTACAAGTTTTATCTAAATTAGCGCTTCCTTGGAAGAACCTGCAATTACGTAATCATGCCATATATATTCCTTGGAGAAAATTCCTCGAGTTCCCCGTCTCTTTCTTCTTTTTCTCTTTACCTCTCTCTCTCTCTCTCTCTCTCTCTTTCGGATTCTTTCTTCGAGACCCCCTTTCTCCATAATTTCTCCTCTCGTCCTCGGGCCTTCGTTCTGTCTATTCGCATCTCACACGCACGCACGCATATTCTCTCTCTCTCTCTCTCTCTCTCTCTCTCTCTCTCTCTCTCGTATTCTTGCATACTCGATCTACGCACGAAGCTCAACGTCCTCGAAATTTACGGCTACCGGAACGTCGAGCTGCTATCTGCTTTACGATGCTCTTTAGGGAGGAATGGCCGAGGCGAAGGTTTCGCAGCAACCTGAAGGGAACTACCAAACTCCCAAACTCTCAAACTCCCAAACTCCCAAACTACGAAACTACGAAACTACGAAACTACCGAACGAGCGAACCGACGAGCAGGAGACGATTTGACTTTGAAACCTAAAAGAGGGATCGTTTCCCAACGTAAGACTGTTTGGTAGGACGAGCGCATGCGAAGACGGCGCACCATTACTCTTCGGGGTGGATCGTTTTTCTTCGAGGAGTCGGAACTATAGGATCGTTTCCACGTGTCCAGCAGCATTGCCCATGCAAGCGCAAGCGTGTAGTCCATTCGTGAGTCCTCTGCAGCTACGTCCTGGTGTATATCAACGGAACGGACGTGCTTCTAGAAAGGAAACTCAAAGCACCATTATAATTTGCACACGACACTACCTGGGGGCACAGGAACAAGTCGAGGGAGATGCAGCTGCAGTCATCTTTGAAAATTCATCCGAGAGATCTCGAGTCCTTTTTGCGAATTTCAGCCGAATTACATCCGCAGGTGCATCTGTCCAGAGCTGCGCATGTCCTTCGAATGTGAAAGCCTCGCAGTGATATGGAAATACGCGTGTCTATGGTAAAAGGGAGGAACAGAAACGGAAGTGCGCGCGTCGATCGGTCCTTCTGCACCTTTTTCCCATAGGTGCGAGTCTAGGGGTTTTCCAGTGAACGAGGAAGCGACTGTCGCGCTCTTGTCCCACCTAGTCTCATGGAAATTCAGGAAATTCGGTGATCGCAAAGACTGGCGCGCGGCAGTAGGGCAGCAACAGGATTCGCAGTAGGAAAATGGATGGCGCAGGATTCGAAAGTCATCAGGAACGAAAGGAAGGACGTAAATCGAGCAGAAAATCAAGAGAAGGGAGGGGGGAAATCCATGAGCATCTATAGATACGTGGACACGTACGAACGTATGTGCACGTGTGAGTGCGTGCGCCGTGTCGAGGATCGGGAGCGGACTCGGTAAACTAGCCCGATGACGTAAGAGACGCTGGAATAGGGTTCAGCGAAAAGGTTAAGGCTGCCAGGATGATTCTTAGAATTCCAGTCAGTCGGCTACGAGTACGAGACTCGGGTCTAGGCATATGTAATATCACATATAGGATGCACACATGCCTACATGCCTGAACGTATAGTATTGCGTATTACGTATTGATTCTATCCATTCACAGGTTTGCGCTTACTTTTTCGTAGGTGGACGAGCGTCGGTCGACTGTCCGTTTACCATATCGGCTGTTTACGGCTGTTCGACTACCCGTGTCCCGTTTGCCATTAGGAAACGTCTGCTAGGAAACCTTTGTGAGATCCTTTTCAATGTCCTCCTCCCTTCCGCGCTGCCCATCCTTCTTCCTTTCGCTAAATAACAAATCCACTAATACTCAGCATTTCTGTAAATACTCGAAGATGAATGGATTGTCTAGAAGGAATCGCGTCGCGATATCTCAGTATCTCACGATCTAGAAATGTGGGTCGCAACGGAAAAGGTGGGATCGGCGTGAGGTCGCGGGTAGAACAGCAATGGGAAGGATCGATTCTCTTTTGAACTATCGCGCTTCCCTGCCTGCCAGGGATGAAGGATAAGGAAGGATAGGAAGGACAGGAAGGACAGGAAGGCACGCAGTGCGCGCGCCTGTAGAAACGTGGACGTGCTGCGCCCAGCCGGATAATGTCAAGTAAAAGACTAGAAAAGTGCGAATGCGAAAACGTCCAGAGATCCGATCCCGACTCGGCGCTGCTTCTTCCTGAGCGCACTGTAGCGGAATACGTCCGGCGGTCTCTCGACGACTGCACGTGGACCGGCAGTGCCAGCGAACGGGAGTCTGCCAGAGGAAGATGCAGTGACTGGTAGAGGTCGAGTATACGGCAGGAGAGACAGAGAGAGAGAGAGAGAAGCGAGCGCGAACGCAGCAGCCGCACACGTAGATGCAGCAGCAGAACCAAAGACAGAGACGGAGGAGGCAGAGGGTCTCTCGCGGAGGAGAGATAAAACAGATCGCCGGAGTAGAGTAGAGTGAAGTGAAGTGAAGTGAAGTGAAGTGGTATGGAGTGGCGTGGAGGTGGAGAGGAGGTGGAGAGGAGGTGGAGAGGAAAATAAAGGTCACTTCCCGTGTCTGAATGAATTAGCTACACAATCAAATGCCACTCACACCCATTAGGCACGCACACAAAGACTCGGACCTTCAGACACGTTCGAGCCACTCCCCCGTACGTCGGCCAATACGCTTTACGCGCCAGCCGCGTTCCACTCTCTCTCTTTCTCTCTCTCCCTCTCCCCCCTCGTCCCACCTCACTCTCACTCTCTCTCTCTCTCTCTCCTTGATCGTGCATCAGCCGCACGACGTACTGGCTGGCCGACTCTCGTACGCCGCCTACGTATCCGTGCGTCTCGCGGGTCTCGCGTGCTGTACGATATCAGCCAACTGACCTCGCTCTGTCCCGCCGCTGCAACTGCCGGCCGATTCTCTTCTGTCTCTCTGTTCCATCCGGCGTGATGCCAGCTGACAGTGACGTCGGCATCATCGCACAGGGCACTGTCTATTACGGATCTATCAGCGCATTTTACTGGCGTCTGTACGTAACGGGTTTACGTTGGGTTATCCTATTCGCTTGGTCAGGACGAAAGGTGTGCAGGAGGAAGACGACGCTACTTAAATCTGTAGAATGAACGCTTGAAATATTTGACGCGACGCAGGTATCGTGAGAGAAGCAGCAGCGCTTAAAGAAAACAATATCGAAACCGACTGGCTTAACGATAAGTGCTCGGGACGAGAACTTTCCTGGAACCTGGGAAGACTTCGAGTGGGACTGTTTATGCTACCGAAGGTGACGCGCGCCACGTGCATCCTCACGTATCGAGACACAGCAAGACGTGCAACAGACGCTAGGAAGGCTACGAAGGCTACGAAGGCTACGAAGGCTAGGAAGGCTAGGAAGGTCGACACTCAATTTAAAGATTCGAATAACAGGCCGCCTCTGCGAAGCGACCCTCCATATTTCACGTTGATCGAGGCAGCCGTGCCAACCAAACAGTCCAATAGAAGAAAGATCTTCGAACGTCCGATGGCTGTGTAGCCATCATGGACCAATCTCCGTCCGGCCACTTTACTCCCTCGGGAAATGTATCTCACTTTTGAGAGCTTCCTGAATTTGCCAAATCTACATGTGTGAATGAAATCAGCGCTACTTCCTTCTTTTCGTTCGGGACGAATTTAGGCAATCCTTTTTGGTAACTCGTGTAATCCAAGAATTCTGAATTTAGCAAATGACAAAGAACATGATACGACCATCTTTTTTTTGTTAGTAATACGCTACGCTCAGCTTCTTGTTTAAGTCAATATTAGAGATTTTTGTGAAAGACAGATATCTGATATCTGGTAAGAACGAGGCGAAGGGAAGGGCGCACCAAGAGTCCGTGGAAGGAGGCCCAACTCCAGCGGGCGGGCAAGTTTGCTTATCGCACGTGGGTCGAGTATCACTCGGCTCTCTGGTCCCGATTCCTCTTGCGAACCATGTGAGGAGTTTCACTGGCTGACTAGTTTGTCTGCTTCGTCTGGTTTGTGCGCTGTGCGTGGATCGCTGCCCGAGTAGTGGAACCATAGAACAAGGAAAATGAGAGAGAGAGAGAGAGAGAGAGAGAGAGACAAGAAAGAACCGAAGAAGCAGGATAGAGAACAGCCTCGTGAATGTATCGCTCGAAGATACGCTATCGCGGGAATGTGCGCGAGCACACGAGGAATCGCTATAGTTAGTTGCCATCGTTCGCAAATCTACGGGATGACGCACGAGATA
>JARPRH010000073.1:2219145-2236212 GCA_031763665.1 Calameuta haemorrhoidalis | reverse complement strand
TAGTTTTTCAAGCGCTACAACATAGTTGAGTTTCATCAAAATCGGAGGGGGACACTAAAGTGATGTTCCTTGTTAGAGTCGCGCACGCTGGGGAGTGAAACGTGGCTGTAAAAAGTCCTGAGGATTATTAAGGGGATGGACTGCAGTTAGAGAGAGTGAAATTGCGATTAGTAAAAGGACGGACCGAGAACTGTTCTGCGTTATCGTGCGTTGCTATGGAAATTAGGCTCCGCACCGGACGCGCTATCTTCACGTCTGCTCATTGAAAAATAATTTAACTCTTTAAATAATACAGAATACATTAAAGTAAAAACTGATTTTTGAGAGTTCTTCAAATTCTTGAATTTGAATTCTCAAGTCTGAAATTTTCAAGCTCTAATCGAAATTATTTGAAACTTTCAATAAAACGATTGACGTTGACTGTAAAAAACTGTTTATATAAGCTAAAGGATTTTTTAATAGATTTCATAGTCGAACGTTTCGATTTGAAACTCTAATCGCCATACTGGATCCGCCTGTTTGAATTAAAAAATATCGATTTCAGACTTAGATTACACGTTCTACAATACCTTTAAGAGTATCTTTCCATAAGGTCAATAACTTGGTCATTGATGAGATCACCGAAGGTCCAAGATCATTTACTGCGCTTGACAGTCAAGGAACAAGGAAAGGGACCGTTGCACTCTGTGTTTTTCTCCTGGTAGAAAATAAAAGGGGCAAAGAGAGAAAGAATCTTTCTTTATTTTCTTTATCTGATCCTTGACTTTCGCTGGTCCAGCCATCCCTGTGGCTGGCTGGATGCTTCGGGGCGACCCTTGTCGAGGTTGCCGGCTCATTTTCTCGTAAGATTCCGAGTTATTACGTTCCGTAACATTTCGAGTTTATCTTCTCTTTGCGCTTTTATTTCTTACTTCTTCGGTCCTTCGTCCTTCGTCTTTTCCCATTGGCCATTACTTGCTTCTTGGCTCTCCGGGCTCCTGGTTTTGAGCTCGGTGGGACAGCAGCTTCTTTCTTGTTTTCCGAGGATTTATGGTAATCCGGTTTCTGCCGCTACACGCATCCTCAATTTTCGAGCACGAGATCGTTACCAACGTCATTCGTGTAACTCAGTTTCATTGGCTCGCGTCACGCGTGCGGCGAATAAGAATCCCATGCGGAAACGTCAGGACTGTCGTCATTCTTCCGTCACGCTTGCTGCGTTTCCAAAAAGCGACAGGCGACTCGCGCGTCTCTCGTCTATCTCCACTTTTCCAGGGATCCACTGACGTTGCTCAGTAAAAGCCGTAAAAGCCGTAAAAGCCTTTCCTTTCGTCCGATCAAGATGTCGGCATTTCCCGACCGTTAAGTCCCGTGTCCGCTGGAAAAACCTCCCACCGAAGCAACGAGCGAGCGATCCAGGAGCTTTGAATTTACGATTAATTCGATCCATATCCTTACACGATAGATCTCAGGATAAATGAGCTTGGCTCGCGAAGTCAAATTCGTCGACATTCGATCCCTCTAATAATAATAAAAAAGATTCATTTCTCTTGACACGTGCAGCCTTGCCGGGATTCTGAAATTACCCGAGTCGTCCGTTTCTGTAAAACCGCTCGAGTATAAACCATACGAGTCTACTCCTCACACGTATTGTGTCCTCGCAGAGTCACGCTTCGCGAGAATCTCGAGTGTGGCTGCACGCTACGTTTGCATAATATATTCCTTTGATTATTCCTAGGATTTGGCATGCAGTTTTCCTTGGCAGCAGGAGAGGATCGCGCGACCCGAGCGAATTTCTACGCGCGCGAGTGCAAAATTTCGGCTGATCCACTAAAACTGCCTACTCGAAATCCCGCGCTGCACGTGCGTGCAGGCTGCACCGATATCCTGTGTTTTGTTCTTTCTTCCCTCGCGTTTTGCGCGTCGCTCGCAATTCCACGGCGACAGGCGGCAGCCGACAGGCGACAGCCGACAGCCGATAGGCGACATGAAATTTATGCGAAGGGGCTTCGTGTTGCTGACTGCGCTATGAATATCATTCGCAGACTCTGTTTCCTTCGGATTGGCTCGCGCGTTTCTGCACAGATACTTTACGCTGCGTATCTAAGCCAGTTATTCGCTTCGACTGGTGTTACGTGACTCGCAGTCAGGCAAATCCTCCGCTTTACTAGCAGCTGCGCTAATGCGCGGAATTTATGAGAATTAAGAGCAACTGTAGGTTACATCGTAGGTTGAAGGTCGTTCCTCCATTTATGACTTTTTAGTTTTTGATTGGCGATCCTCACCGGCACCGGAGGCTGGGAGAGGCTGGGAGAGGCTGGGAGAGGCTGGGAGAGACTGATCCCGAGTGCAACAGAGGCGTCGACCTACTCGGGGCAGAATCGACATCGGCCGAAGCAGGATATTGGCTCCTCGGTCGTTACTCATTATCATTAGCTTCTCTTTCTTCGTATCTCAGCTCGAAGGCACGTTAAACGAAGCCCGCTTTACGCGCCGCTTTTTTCCATAGACATAAAGACTTTCGTGAAGCCGAGGGGAAGCGCATGAAATCGAGTGACGCACGCGGGAGCCTGAAAAATTTCCATTTGGTTATAGCTGACCGGCTGCCCATAATGGGGCCACATCCGAGCACCAATAGACGTCGCTGACGTTACAGGTACAGGAGGGAAGAAAACGATTCTAATCTCGTAAGGCCAGACTTTACTACGGGTTAGTGTAGTCGGGCCGTGACATCAGTTATAGTTTGAGGGGCCATCTCCTCACGTATCTAAACCTCAGTAAGTCCCCCTCAAAGTAGAATGAATGTCGCGGCTCCGCTATAGGTATTCGACATGCTTGTGAGGATTTCAGGAAACTTTGATAACGTTTCTTTCCCTTTTTCGATGCTCCGTTATCCTGTTTTGGGAGATTAGAGTGGTTTGGACGCATTTTCGAAAGATGATTGATCATTCCAGCTGGGACACTTGTACTTGCGTGAGATTATTTTCTAGTCACAGGAATCGTGATTACAGGATCTTCAGCTACTGGACCACCTCGACGACCGTGTCGACCTCGTCGATCGCTTTCGATCATTTGTTATGTTGTCTTATCTTTGATCATGCGGATATTTATCTCGTGTGCTCTCTACCAGCAAACACCTTGACGAGAGACGTCAGCAAGTGGCAACGTTCACTCTTTGACGACGGCTGCACAAATTTTGCAGTTTCGTCTCTCTTTCTCTCTCTCTCTTTCTCTCTCTGTGTCTCTCTTGCTCACTGACGATAGTGGCTGGAGATAGACCTTTTCGTCACTGGCACGTAATAATCAATTCGAATTTCAATTCGACTTCACGACCGATTGATTTCGCTCTCTTGGCAGTAGCTTTCCATTTAATCTGAATCTTTTCCCGATTTCTTTTGCCATTGCCTCTCAGGGTTTTATCTGCTTTTCCGAAATTCGATATCTTCGCAGCTACCAAACTTCAAAGAGTTTAAAGGCCACACGAAAGCGAAACCAGCTCTAGAAATGTTGCAAGGTTATGTGAGCGTGCAGGAGGGAAATTATGAGTTGGGAATGTCTTAGGTATCTTATTGATTACGCTGTTGCAATTAAATTCCTACTTCGGTTATCAAAGTCAAGTGACTTGATCGATCAAGATAAGATTAATAACGGTTGTTGACTGCATCCTGTAGCGATGCTCGCAGTCGTGAGTCGATGCAAAAATCATATACATATATACAGTATATCTTTAGACCTGAGAGATTGTCCCCCCTCTCGCGCGACTCCCCTGTAGAAAAGTTATTAATATTAAATAACGCTCTAATTCGAGTAAAGTCTGCAGAGGGAGTTAAAAAATGGTTATTGGCTCGATCGATCATGTAGGGTGAGTAGTTTTCAGGCGACGCGTCGGCCGACGTGTCTATACGATTTCAATGAAGTAGGTCATCAATGTTTCGAAAGCGTTAGGAAACGTGCGGCGACATTAGACAACGTTGGACGTCGTTAGCTTAATGCCCAGATAAAAGAATCCAGCTATTCGATAATGTAGGTATTTTCACGTGGACGCCGCGCGTCCCGCCACCGCGACGCTTCGTGTTATCGTCCTTCCCGTTCTCCATCCTTGGCTGCCCGAGAATCCTTATTCGGATCCTGGTCCGATCCCAGGTGTCACCTTCCCACTGGTTGACGTTCAAACCTTGCCCCCCTCTTCCTCCCCGTAACCCCCTTCGTTTCATTCTTTGCCTTTCCCTTGACAAAAGTCACAGATTCCTTCTTATCAATTCGTATTCACTGCTCGTACCGCGTCGCTCGGTTCGCACTCTTCGTTTTCCATTGCACGATTGGTCACTTCGGCCGCATCGACAGCGACTCGTCTTACGGGGGGAGTGAGGGGGAGGGGAGTAAAGGGGGCGGCTTCGGAAAGATTGGGGATGATGCCGACAATGGATAGCAGCCCGAGTAATGGCTGAACCAGCGGACGCGAAATGCGATAATAAAACTCGTAAACTCGGAATGTTCCCTTCTGGGTCTCCGTTTCTTTTTAGCGCGGCGCTATCGCGAAGGATCTTCGGCCAAGGAAGAGAATGGGGGGCGGGGCTGGCGCTGGGATTTCATGAGATAGTTTTGATATCCCAGCTTCTCTACGCGGTAGATGACAAAAAAGTAACAGCCAGGAGATTTGCGGGATCGAAACAGTTGCGGACGAAGGAAATAAAAAGAAAAATCATCTCGCCAAGACGAATGTCCGCGGTCCGTTCGATGATCTTGACCAATCTCGACCTTTTGACTCGTGAAATGTTATTCAAAAGTGTCCTTGAGACATATTATACTTTGGTCGATCGTGCGATGGAAGTGACGAGCAAACAGCGAACCACCTGTTGCGCCGTCTCCTTTCGGAGATCGGAGATTCGAGTACCCCACTGTACCTGCGATGCTTCCCGAACGTAAACGCACTGGATCCTGCCAAATGCATGGAAGTTTGCGTCTGTTTCGCGAAAAAGGAAACAAAGACGTCATTGTCCTCGAATTCTGACAGGAATCGTCTTTAGCGGCTGCGGTAGGCGCGAAGCTCGCGGAAGTTTTGCGCAGCGGCCTTCGGACGCGTTTCAATGGTTCAAGGGCAACATGGCTAATAGGCAAATCGAATGTGCGATAAGCCGAACGCTATCAGCTGTTTTTTTATTTATTTCATTTTGGCCTCCATGCTTCTTCCTACTTTCCCTTCTCTCCATTTATTTCCGTTCCGACTCGTGAAGAATTTAAAAAGCTACTTTGTCAACGTGGAATCTTCCGCGATTTCGCTGAATGAATCGTCCTTGACCAAAATACTTGAAGATTCCATGTGTTTACCATTCGCCCGATGGCTCAGCTGCTGCAGAGGCGCGGAGGATGCGCGATCGCGGCTCCTCCTATCGGCGTAATTCCTCACTATCGCGCGACACTCCGTTATCTGCGCCTGCGTAACCAAGTAGCGGGAGCGGCCGACTGCCGAGACGCTGTCTGCTTTCCCCGCGTCGTTTTCGGAATGGACAGCAGGGCGTCTGCAATCTAATCGGAGCTACTAGAAAACATCGTTAGTTAGCAGAGGTTAATATGTATCTATACGTAGGAGATAATCGTTGCTTTTCTTCTTTGTTGTCTGAAATATTGAAAGAGGCAAGGATGTTGCCGCCTCAGCGACGCGATCGAATCTCCCCTCGTTCTTCGCGCTTTGTGCCAATAAACTCTGAATCGAATTCGAAGGGACTGAGAGGCGATTCGTCGCCGCGACGTGCGATGCATTTGAAACGTTTCTTTGGACGCGTCGCGCGGCCTCCAATTTGTTGGCCCCCATTCGCGCTTTAACTTTTCGAGGACTCTGGCTCTCTTGTTATAAATGGTTTAAATATCGAAATCCTTAGTCCTTGAAGGTTCCTTTACCTCTGCGCAAGCCGGCCAATATTAACTATTCGTTTAACGGCCATGGCTGCGTCACGGCATAATTATTTGTTTGACATTCGTGGGAAGCAGCCGTTGCCACGGGATCTCAGCTGGACCGACCGTAGCTCGTCCGCTGAAGTAGATCCCCAGGATTCATTCTGTCCTGGAGATTCCATCGAGGAAATGAGGCTGCAAGCAACAGATTGGTCACGTGGTCGCATCTCTTTTCCAACAGCGGCCAGAGTTTTTGTCGCCCCTCGCGTCTCGAGGCGTCGGCAGAATTTTCGTACCGCGAGTAAGAATCGCATGTGGCGCCCAAGAGGCGTCGCCAGCGGGAGAAAAATGATAACCGCGGATACCAACGTATCTATAAAACCTCCAGTCGAAGTTGAAATACGAACAGGAATTTCCTTGAAAAGGCGACGACTTGTCACGCGCTTTCCCGGCGACCCACTCGACTTTCGAGAATCGCGATTATCTTTGCAACCTGGATGCTGCAGACTCGCCCGCCGCTGATCTGTGTCGTTTCGCGTGACTTTCGTCACGTTCGATCTCTTGTCGGATGAATCGAATCGCTCTGATCAGCGACCCATAAAATGATGTGGGATTCCGCTGGAATCTCCCATCGTCTTGGGCTACGAGGAACATCGCGACGCGCATCGTCATGGTAGGAGCGATGTGAGACGAAATTAGCCTGGCGGCCATTCCAGAGCCCAAGACTCTATACACTCGTATTGCTGGGGAATAAACTTGTCGCGGGACAAAATGGAAATTCAGGATGAGATATGAAGTAGGGATGAAGCAGTGGGAGGAGGAGTAGAACTGACGGAGATAATTGAGATGCTATTACGAGAAGACGTAGTTATTAGCGTACGTGCCGAGTAGCTTGGATTCTTTCGGATTTCCACGAAATCTCTAAAAATTAATCCACATTGAAGATACGTATGCAGTTACTGGGAGTAGTAATTTTCTTCATTGCTACATATTAGCTCTGTTGACTTGTCAAGAATATTAATGACATTTTTTGTTCTTTGTACACATTTTCTTATCGCCGTTTTCTCCTCTATCTTTTTCTTTGGACTTTTCACGATGTCTTGACCTACGACCTCGCAACGGCAGACACATGTTTTTTATGAATTTCATAATTAACTTTTTTTTCGCGCTCGTCGAGACCTTTAGACTACGTATCTGATGCTGATCTACATATAGTCGACGAATTCAATGTGTTTTCTTGACAGGTCGTAAACGATGCAATCGTTAAAAAAAAATAAAATAGAAATGAAAATATACTCTAAAATCGCAAAGAAATGTCAGTGCTAAACCATGCATACTTTTTGAATAAAATTCTGTACGGAGCCACGCGTGACTTGCTAGTGACTTTATTTTTTTCGAGATATTTTCGTTATTTGCGTCATCCTCGTCATATCCAATGCTAGAGAATCACGCCTAGGACGGGGCTCCGTCACGTGTCCTTCCTTCAAAGCAAGCGTCGGGACGCCTGTCCGATGGTATAGTTGGCTATGCAATATCACCGAAAAATATTTTAATTCTGGGACAAAAAACAATTTTGGTTTCTACTCTATATTGATTCACAATTTATTAGTGCCGCCTAATTATTCCATTCTCTACAGTATAGATATACCGTAGGATGCAAGGACTTGCGTAATATCGGAGTACGAGGCGCTCAATGAAGGCTGATTGAGTGAAATTGCTTCGAATTGTTCGCAGCCGTCGATACACTGACTCTATATTGCATATGTACAATTGTACATATATGATTCTTACTTGACTAGATTTATCAGGCTGACGATTCTCTTCGTCCTTAAGCCTGTCCCTGTCTGTTTCCTACTTGCTTCCTTATTCGTCCACTGCCTATGCTAGATTCTTCGTTTTAGGATGATCGAGCCTAAAGCCGCGTGCACACGTGCAGCACGATCCCGTACCATACATAACCATGGGATCATGGATCATACTCGCGGAGGTACGGTACACTGTTACGGGAAACCATCGCAGCGCCAAGTTTGTGTCGAAAAGTGGCAAATCGGTGCAATTAAAAGTAATTGCGTAATCAGAAAATCCATGCTACATTGATATTTTCATTGATGTAAAAATCATTGGTATCATTGAGGCAAATTTCGTGAAGATAACTTTTATAAATTAAACCTGTCAAAATGATATTACCTTATAAGATAAAAATGTTTCTTCAGGTTTTAATTGGGTCTAAAGTTAGATTCGTGGATAGGAATAAGGATGCTCGTGCGACATTGGCTCGGTATCGTTATCAATCGAAGATAGCAAAGGCCGATACGTATTCAGATCGAAATTGAGAGCTTCTGCAGGAAGTGATAGTATCGAGCAGTCCGTGAGCGCAAGTGCCGGGGTGAGTGGTCGACGGCGAATGCTGAACAGCAGCGCGTTGAGTTTTGCAAGACCAAGGAGATCGCAGCCTGACTACTGCAACGGAAGAGGAAGCTGACCGCAAACTGGTCGGAGCGAAGGAGACGTTGCGTGTCTTTTGGCCATCGGCGTCCATCCCGAAGACGCATCGATGCGATAGCGCGCTTCAAGACGCCGGAAGACTGAGTGCGTGAGGAAGCTCCTGAGAGGGAGGCGCCGCCATTGCCAATTTTTGGCGAACCATTGATATTATTTACCATAATTAAACTCACTGTAGACATAAGTCGGGGCAAGAAGCCTCACTGGATCTGACTACTAAGACTGAGGCGGTGCCTCGCTCGTGTTTCCTCCGTCCGTGCGGACGCGCTCAACTCTGATCTACTTTTCGCTCTCTTCCCGAACTTCCCTCTCTCTCTTCTCTCCTCCTTTCCTCTTTCTCTCTTTCTCCCATATTTGTTTCGTTGGACGTCACACGGGAATCCGTTGGAAGAGACATGAATATTTGTTACGACTGGACCGTGACTGCGAACTCGAGTGACAAGGAGAAAGAGTTCCCGAAGGGCAGCGACTGCATTTTCCCAGAAGAATCGCTCTCGATGCATCCCTGCTCGGATAACGTCTCGGGGCTCTGCAGCAGACGCATCCTGTCTGCTGGTAAAACCTGCGGAGCCGTCGACGTGGAAGACCTGGGTCGGGTCTTCGATGGAGACCGCGACTCTAGGGTGAAGCCGAAAATGATATTTAGAGACCGCAAGAAAAAAGATGAAAATCATCATAAAACCGTTCAGGAGAATCACAACTTTACCATGGATGTGGAAATCGATCGATCGGTTAATCAAGAGCCCGGTGCCCCGTACTTCGAGGGAATATATTATCAGTCGGACATTGAACCAATATTACGAAACATCACGCTTCCGAATACAGAAACGCGTTGTCAGGAAAATTTTCAAGAAAATTGGCACGCGCCTCAGGGTTTCTATCCGGTTCAGGACGTCCCTGAAAGTTTTAGCTATCCGGATACGGGACAAGGATATTTTGCGCAAGAACAGGCTGCAATCGATACACGGGATTTCCAGTTCGTCGACCCCAACCAGCAGCACGAGATCAGGGCCACCGTGGACCACTCGACGTACCAGCAGATTCATCCCGAGAGTCTTGCGTACCCAAGATTCTGCGACACCGATCAGTGGCTCCGATGTCCGGCGTCCAGCTGTCCCCTCTACGCGACGCCTGCCGACCTCCTCGCCCCGCTTCCCTGCACCGTCGAAAGTTCCGACATGCTTTTTTACTACGGCGAGGAACTCGGCTACCTCACCCCGGCAGAGCACCGGCAGCATCTTCAAGAATACCTGTAAGTCGTCTTCGTGGTCAAAGACTGATTCCTCCTCCTCCCGAGGGGCCGAAGCGTTTGCGACGAAGCCATTTTCACGGCTGCCAATTCACCAAAGAATCTGGGTCGTCTGGTAATTGCGGGCCCAGTCGAGCGTTCGGTTCGCAAATTCAATCCCCCCCACTTGCCGTTGTCGCTATTGTCCTGGCAACCTTGAATTATCCTGTACTTACTGCACGGATGACCGACTCTTTTGCAAAAACCGTACACGTGCTCTCAAATTTCCTTTTTCCTAATTTCCATTTTCTTCTCCTGCTCTAGCAGAATGATCACTCTTGAGACTTCGGTGCAAAAGGCTCCAATATTCAATCACCTTTGGCGATCACTACTGGATTCTCTGTCGAAACTTTTATTCGAATCTTCTTGCGAGGCTTCGGTTCTTCTCAATACTTCACTGGAATTTTTATGCGGTTTCGCACTCGTTATCGGTTACTTCATATTTCAATTCAGGAGCGCAAAGGGAAAGTATCACTGTTCTTCCCTAAATTATTGCGGGTTTGCGTTCTGGGATTAGAACTTGGTCGGCTTGTTGTTCGAACGACGTTGAGATCGTCGTTCAACGTGAACTCGTTTTGCACCTGCATCTGTATTCGAATCCTCCCACATGCGAATCAATACTTGATGATTGTCGAGCATTGCGCACGTCTATATGTATTATTATGCCAGGATCTTATGAAACAAGCGCGAGGATAATTAATCGCAGAGATAACATGGTAATACTCGCGGTAATTCTTGCAGCGGCGAATACTGTTCTCGATAATGAAGTGAGCATTATAGAGCCAGGAGCATGTGCTATATCGGTATAGTAATTATTATATTTGAGTTACACATTCAGAAAAAGGGTTACTTGAATCAATTGATCAGATACGATCGAGTGAAATTTATTTGTTTCCAGTGAATTTTAGTGCTGTAAAACATGTTAAATTTAATGTAACAAAACTTTCCCTGTTATCTCAACTTGACCTCAATTTCTCAGTTACAAAAAACATAATCTGATTGAGTTTTTTCTATTACACCATATGTAAATCATGGAAATAATTTTTAATTCCAGCAGCAAAAGTTGTTGCTTGCTTTAATGAACAACGTATGACGTTCGACAATCGGAATCGCAATTGAATGGATTAGCAATAAAAAAAATCTTATTCAATCTTATCAATCAAATCTTATTCTTAGTATACTGAGATTCTTGATGCTTGTAACGATAGATCCTTCTGGACTCACTAATCCATTGGCAATTCTCCTCGAATCTGTAGATGGAGTAATAAAAAATGTGTGAACTCAACTCTATATAGAGTACCGTCTTATCTTGCAGACGACTAGTTAGCCAATTAAGTTTGGTGGTTGTCGGCAACTATCGTGATGTTGCGTCATATCATGATTAACACACATCAGCTACTCCGACGAAGATATCATCTGTACAATTTATTTGCTAACTTATCTGCTAACTTATCAAATGTATCAACGTCTCTATCTGTTTTCAAGTAAACTAAGACCAAAAAAATATAATCGTGAACGTGCAGACTGGTTGCTTAAAAAATTCCTATTTCCACCGTTACATATGTATATTATATATATTTTATGATAAGCTGTGCTAATCGAAGATTAATGGATTAATTAGCGTTTTATATCTTTTCAGGAGTAACGAGAAGAGGAAGGAAAAGTCCCGTGATGCTGCGCGATGTCGACGCAGCCGGGAAACCGATATATTTACGGAACTGGCCGCTGCACTTCCGGTCTCGCCGGATCAGGCCAACCACCTTGATAAAGCCAGCATCATGCGGTTGGCCATTGCTTATTTGAAGGTCCGAGCAGTGGTCAATGCCAGTACGTATATTCATGAATTTCTTATTCCAATTGAACCTTCTGACCTAAAGATTACGTGGGCACGTCCTGCGACAGGGTCAAGAGGTCATCAGGCTGGGAAGCGAAGCACCTAAATATTCATTGTGTTCTTTATTTCGTTGCAGTTCCAGAACCTTTGGCTAAGTCAGAGCCCACTGCGGAGATGGACGAATTCTTCCTGAAGGCTTTAGACGGATTCATGCTGGTCCTCTCCAGCAACGGAGACATGGTCTACCTGTCGGAAAACGTCAGCGACTACCTCGGAGTGTCTCAGGTCGATCTTACGAGTCTTTCTTTCGCGTTTTATGACGTATTAGCGTTTAATGTTTCTCAGAGTGTAAACGGAGCATCATGGGTTCCCTTTTATTTCAGATGGACATGATGGGTCAGAGCGTCTACGAATACAGCCACCCTTGTGACCACGAGGAACTGCGCGAATGTCTCTCGGTGAAGCCTCTCGAGAACAATGAGAAACATCCGTGCAATTTCTTTCTGCGATTAAAATGCACCCTCACCAACAAGGGCAGGAAGGTCAATCTGAAGAGCGCCTCCTACAAGGTACAAATCCTAATTTCCGGAGAAATGGGAGCGATGCAATTCGGTGGGATCGCAGGAGACGTTCGCTAGATTAAGGGAGTAGTGTCAAGTTGAAAATGGCGACAGGCCATTATGGGTTCTTGTTTGCTGCTTGCTAGTTGGAACGAAGTTCGCTTTTTCAAATCAGTACACAACGACTGCAAGTCCGCAATCCGATTATCGCGCATTGCTCTCCTCGTGTGTGATTCATTTTATTTCTTTATTTATCCACTAACTTTACATTATTTGTTTTAGGTCATTCACTGCACTGGTCATCTAATGATGACTCGGGATTTCAATTCAGACAAGGTGCCAAATGATGATGAAGAGAACGAAGATGACGTTGAAAGAGAATCAGGCGCTTGTCTTGTTGTTGTTGGCTGTCCAATACCACATCCCAGTAACATCGAGGTTCCTCTGGGCCGCCATACTTTCTTATCAAAACACAGTCTGAATATGAAATTCACATACGCCGATGATAAGTGAGTATCGTCTGTAGAATATCTTAGAAAGCGTTAATATACGTATGTACATGCTGACAAACTGTTTAAACTGGTTGCTTCTTCTTACAGATTGGCCGAATACTTGGGCTGGGACAGTAGCGAACTCGTCGGCCAGTCGATCTTTGATTTCCATCACGCTCTTGACAATCCGGCGCTCGACAAGTCCTTCAAATCTTGTAAGTATAATGGACGTGATATGAACTTTCGAAACGATGCTTTGCAGCCTAAAGAATATCAAGATCACTTCAGAATTTTCTTACTGAAATTAAAACTAGACTGGGCTACACTACTTCGTTACGAGCTTTTCAATTAAAAAAGAGCAGTAGTTACTAGATACGGCAGAGCTGGCTCGTAACGACGGATCCATCCTTTTTCCTCTTTTCATCTTATCTTAGTAATTGTCCCTGTGGAAGATATTTCTCTAGATAAGCAATTTCGAGGCTTAAGTCCACGGCTTAAGATCTCACTGATCTTCACTTTCTCCTCGCTTCTCTGCAGGACTTCTTAAACTCTATTGCTCTTTATCCAGAGGATACCGCATTCTGATAAAAACTTCTCGTAGCCTTTTCCTTTTTTTCTTTTCCCTTTCATCCTTCATTCTCATTAGCTTCCATATCCACTCTCTGCCTTCGTGTTTCTGAATGACTGTTGCCATACGCACTTAATGGTCACCTTAATTGCCCGGGTCTCTAATTATTTGATTCTAGATATTTTGCCCCTGCCGTCTCGCAACCATTCGTACTCGCATGCGAGTTCTTTGACCTGTTTACTTTCGCACGTATCGCATCCTTCGCTAGAATGTTCACGTGTATTTATATCCAATCGACCATAGTCGATTCATTGGTCAAATATTAGGTCGGAGGGATTGTTTTACATTGAGTGTCATAGGTAATTAGCATTTAATAGAACGTGTTTTACTAGTCAACAGAAATGGGGAAAAAAGGACTGTCAGCCATCCTAAGAGTTGGTCGTGAATTAGCAAGAATAAATGTGCACATTCGTGTTATATAAGAACAGGTTGGTTTTTGGCTAGTATCAGGTCAGTGACACCGTTAATATTTATAAGCACCCGTGGACCATCGGGCTGAAGCCAATTTTAGTTGCAGTTTTATGTAAATCGCATTACGTAATTCTTTTCTCGCGACAATTTATCAGGCTTTAGTTGTATCATTCTCGATTAATAAAAACACGGTAACAAAAGCACAACCCTTACTGTCACCAGTAAAACAGTGAATGACCTTAAGCTTGTTTTATTTTTGTTACCTTGGCCAAGATGTTTCTTTACCTCTCTCTCCTTGGCTAGGATCTTGGTCAGTGCTATGGATAGAATTCTTATTAAAGAGCGCCCACTTGAGAGAATTTCTTCATGGATGTTAATATTTAAACAAAGTCAGTTTCTGTTGGAAAACAAAAAACAATGTCTAAGCAAAAGTTGGCCGTAGTTGAGGGCGATAGCGTTGACTGCTGGTCGCTAGGATAGACTTTTATTCCTTCGAGTAGTTTTCTGGCGCGCGTGATGTTCTCGCCCGAAGCCATCCTTGTCGACTTCCTTTTTCATGATTCTCTCGAGAGCCGTGTCCCTTATCATCTTTACGTCGGTACTATCCCCTAGCTGCTTTCAGTACCACTCTTCTTCTACGACTGATCCAATACTACTGGTACGACTACTACTGCAGCTTCCATTCCTCCACCGCTACCCTCTTCCCTCCTCTTCATCCTTTTCTCAATCTCCCACGGGGTGAACTCTCACTTTCATTCGCTTTCACCGGAAACTAGATGACTCGTAAGAAGAGCAATTTTCATATTTTGGTTCAATCTCGTTTCACGTTTCTCAGCTGCTTCGTTCTTTTATGTATGCAACTAGACTACAATTTATTTTTTATATAAATGGTTGACACTGACGAAATGATCATTACCGCTGTCATTAGAAGCGCGACGGGCGCAACAAAGAGAGAGACGAGTATAAATATTTTTCAATTCGATATTTACGTGAATATGTGGATAATTTACTAAGGAATTGAATGTTGCATAAATGTTGAATCGGCCGCATTTCTTGTTCTTGTATAAGATTATTTTCTTTGGCACAATTCTCAAAAATATCGCTGGCAGACGGTTGTCACTACTGGCTTCCATGGAAAATAAGAGAATAAATAAAGCTTTTTCGGGAAAGTTTTACGACTGGTGTCCGCCTACGTCGCACAACGCACAGTATTTCTTGACGAAGGAAGGAGGGAATGAAGAAAAGGACACGAAAGGAAGTCGTTGACGCTTCAATAGCTGCTAGGGGCTTAAGATTTTCCTTTTTTTTTGCCATATTCCTGCTCGTGGCCACAACGGCGCCGTTCACCCTTCCGGCACTTCGACATCTCGAAATTGCTGTCGGATTCGCCTGAGCGCATAAAACTCACCCCCCGCGGACATCGGATGAACAACCCCTGGCCTACAATCTAATCCGTCAGCCACCATATAATCACGAGTCTCGTTGCCCATCACGAATTTACGATCCTTTCTAATAAGGAGACGAGCTGGAAAATCAGATTTGTGTGCTGCTGCTTGTGCTACGGGAGACGATTAATTTTTATCGATCCCATCCCTTCGCGATGGGCGACAAGACACAGAGCTACCGAGTTCTGCCGTTAAACGCATTTTGATTTGATATTTATCTTATTAATACCTTGACAAATTATTATTGATATTGAATACTGAAGTAACAAAAATAAACTGTAGAGATCTCTCGTTCCCTTCGATATTCATATAGAATCAAATTTGAAGTCTGGGGCGTCCCTGTGCTGAATCTTATATGGACCGTGTAAAATAATCAATCAGTGATTCGTCTCGAATCTAAAATTTTTACTCGAGTTTTTTCATCCAAAAACTTTCCCATGCCCCAACGCGTGACTATTTTTCGCTATAAATTTGATAACCCAAAAATTTGCAAGGATATCCTTTGGAGTATTTGAATCCATCGTTTACTCACTTTTTTTTTGCAGTGTTCAGCAAAGGCCAATGCGAGACGGTAGCGTATCGCTTCTTGGGTAAAAAGGGTGGTTTCGCTTGGGTCGTTACGCAGGCAACCCTCATCCATTGCTCGAAACAACAAAAACCTCTTTCCATCGTCTGCGTCAACTACATCCTAAGGTAGGATAATCTTCATATATTCGTATGTAGCCACGCGGCTCCCAGTCGCCTTTCCGGAGAGGCGGCGAAGCTTCGCAATGGAAACGACCTTCCTGTTAACGTGGTTGCCGGGCTGGAAGTCGTGCGTGTTGCTTTGCCTGATTACCTAGGATAGAGACAGCTGTCTCTTTCTTTCGACGATTATGTATGGAAGATGTCTTATGGTATTGGTGACGAGTTCGATGTGGACGGAACCTTAACAGCTGGGCATATCTGGTTGTTATCTCAAAATACGAAAGACATCGTCGAACGCGTCAGTCTATATTCACTCTTCGACACGCAAGCTAATAAAGTAGAGTCCACGAGAAATGATTGTTCATTTAGATTTGGCGGAAATACGGCTCCCAAACCATTTGCTTTATTAGAGTCTTTGAACTTTATACACGGTAGAAAAGGACATCGAGTCCTGCTGGTTCCCTATTGGCAATGCAATGTCAGCTACTTTCTTCAGAGAATCGCTTTCCCTTACGTTGCGATCGTCGCGTCCGAACGTAGTTCTCAATTTAATCAAATTCACGTCTAACTGGAGTCTCGTGTAAGCAATAAGCCAATCGGCGTCGCGTCCCACTTAGGTTCCCCGGTTTGTCTTCGCGAGGACGAAACAAGGAGGTCTGCAGAAAGGTAGGTGGAATTTTAATTATTATACCTAAAATTAAAGAAGTGACACAAGTTGAGTGGATTCTCAAGAAGCCGATGTGTTTCTCGAGACAAAGTTTCACGGTAAGCAAGTGTCTCCAATTTCCTATTTAGTACTAATTCTAATTCGACCGGCTGACTGTCTAGCCAGTCGGTCGTTTGGATGTCCAATAATTGTAGCGTCAAAGATCAGGGTCATTGGGAAATTTGCTAGAATCCTCATAACGGTATCATTCCTGCCGATTTTTTTGACAGTTCTAATCCATTCGAGGTTAACCTTTATTTTTATTAGCATCTTACACGACGTTCACACCGCAGCAACCGTATGTATCTTGAGAACGCGGATGATTTAGTCGCGACTGTCGGCATCTTCGAGCGGAAGCTCGTCTCTCGAAACGAGCCCTAATGCGTTTTAATTCGAAGGCGTCGCGCGGAATAAATTGAGGCAAGACTCCGTCGAATATTCCTCGCTGTTCCCTGACACACTTGCATCAGGCAGTCGCGAGCAGCGAACGGGCGGCGACCGTCCCGTCGTAAAAGGCTTCGCGAACGATCGTCGCTCGCATGCGAACGAAGAATGCCGAATGCCGCCAGCGTGCGGCTGTTAGCATTCCCAGCTGACCTGCAAAAGTTTCCCGACGTCTGGCGGGGGGGGGGGGGGGGGGGGGC
>JARPRH010000073.1:2187812-2199396 GCA_031763665.1 Calameuta haemorrhoidalis | reverse complement strand
TAAGTGCAGGCTACATTTGCCTAGCGAAACCAAAGTCCTCCAAGAGCATTGCGAGCAAGTGATGAGGGTTCGTACGCCGAGTGCGCATGCGCTCTACCGATTCTCGTTCCGAATTTTTGTGCATTTCGGTTGCACAAATCACGAGGTACCTCCCTGATTTCTACGAGACTTCTGCTTTCGCGCTTTCCCTCCGTCGCGTCAGATTCTTCGCTGTCTCCTCAAATAGAGCAACTTGGCAGGAAGAACGCGCCCGGTCTCAATCTTCTCCTCGTTTGCTCTCTAATAAGAGGCTGATTCGCAGAATACCAGTTAGGACGAGGAGAACCTTTATCCGTCCATTCGTGAATTCACAGTCTGAAAAGAGATGAGGGCATATGAGATAAGCTTGACCGGGATAAAAGGAGTTGAGGGGTGAGCGCCGGAAAGGAGGAGAGGAGCGAAATTCATTGGGAAAGGATACGTCTTACGGACTCCCGATAGGTGGCAGGATGCGAGGAGACAGGATTTCCTCCCGAAATTGCGAAACAGTTTCGCTCTACCTTATTCGTCAATTCGATTGACACTCTAAGAGAGTATCGCTTGTAAATATCATTTACGGATCACGTTTTACGCTCGTATTCTTCACCTCGTCCTTTTTTCTCCCATTACTCATGTTCGTACTGTCTCTATTCTACTACTCCTACACTAATGTCCAGTTCCATTCCTGTTCTAGTCCTCGTCGTCTCGTCCTTGTCTACCGACCCAGTTTCTACGTAGCTTTAAAGGACTTGGCCTAAGACGCCAGTAACTGTAGACCAGAACGACTGTTAGATGTTAGGATCTTGAATCTATATAATACTACGAGTGTGCGTCGGAAGTCAAAGTTTTAAATGAGAAACTTTAAAGTTCTCCGTTAGAACGTTAGGCATCAACAGAGATTTTAGATATATATGTTCGTCCTTTTAAAAACGCGGCATATACATACATATAGAGTATAATCACGTTGAAGAACTTTGATCGTTGTCAGTGTGTGTTATATCTAACTCATAAGGAAAAGAAAAAGACCGTGCGAGAGAGGAAGAGAGGAAGAGAGAGAGAGCGAATGAAAATTGATGAATGTCTGGTAGAGCGAAAGAAACGAAGTATGTCCTGATAGGTTCAAAGGACTGAATCGAGTGGAAGTGTCCAAGGGAACATAATTCTAGGAATGGAGAGGAATCATTTTATTACGCGTTAATTGTTTTTCGCACAATTATTATCGCCTGATATATCGCTTACACGTTATTTTAGAAATTCATACGAATAAACGATATATTCGCCCGTCGACAGAAAATGCAGCCGCGTCGTCGCTCTCTAATGTTACGTTGTGTACATATGCGAAGTATATGAAATTGTTAATTAAATATTATTGAAATATATTAAAAGTCATCACGAAATCATTCCCGTCTGCTGCGTTTCAATTCCTCCAATGAATGTGTCCTTTGTGTTTGCGTCCATTTCTACCTTTCTCTACCTCAATTTATCGTCTTGGTGAAAAACAATCGTTTCGATATGCTCGGCCATATCGCTTTAACGAATGGATGAACATTAAAATTCTTATACAATTTTATGTTACCGGTGCTATTTATTAGAATCATGAGTTTTTAATTCGCTTATTTACTTCTTTTCTTTATAATGTCATTAGAGTCATTACTAATGAAATGGATAATATCTTTAACAAATATTTTGGATGCAAAAGTACGTATTCTATTATATTTGAAAAATTATCATAAACTAGTAGCAGGAGTTTGATAGTCTAACGGAGAGCCAATTAAAAATATTCAATATTATCTTGAATTTACAATATCTTCTTTTCTTCACTCTTGTCACGACTTCTTAGCTCCTCATCTTTATATCGTTTTCTTGTTTCACTTTTTAAACTTTCGCTCCCTTCTTTATCCTTATCTTCTTTTATTTCGTTAGTAAATAGTCGACGGATGCGAAAAGTGTTGTCGGCATTGATCCTTACGCAAGCTGTTGATTCACTAACAAGATATGTTTACTTTCATTCAAGTACAAATTTGCTACGGACGTTAAAGAACACGTGAACTCAGTGTGAAATGATTTATTTGCTCATAGAGATTCGAAAACTAGGGTCCGAAGTCTCATCTTGATCGATAGAGAGATCGTCAGAAGATATTAGAAATTATTTAATTAATTTTCTGACTACGGCGATACACCATCGCCTGGAGGCGAAGTAGTTCGAATTAAGAGAGTTTACGCTGTCTAGTGGGGAATCTCTAGGGACTGATTTAGAAAGATTCTTTTTCGATATGCTGAACAGAATCGCGAGCGCGATATCGTAGCTCCCCACTTGACCTGCAATCAGCTTTCATTCCCGATTCCATGTGTCGTTCCTCTAGAAACGCAGTAAGTCCAAGAGAATTCTATCGCTAACGAAATAGTTACACGCTCTGCTGTTGGAGAATTTTTGGTTTGCACGGCCATATTTGTTTGCTCTCAAGATAGTAGGGTTCTAAATGATTTATCTTTTGCTTTCACAGGACATCGTCGACCCACGGAACATACCGCCTCTACTGGAACAGAAACTGTCGCCACTGACGGTTCACCTTGACAATCAAACGGTGCCCCAGTCTCCACGAGTAGTGTGTCTGGACCATCTGAGTCCAGACACCAGGAAGCAGCTGATGAATTCGGCACCGAATACCAAGAGAATAGAATCGCCGATACCAACGTCAATGATGAGTTTTGAGAATTACGACTTTGACCCGAGTCTACTGCAGGCGTCGGACCTGCTGCGCACCTTGGACAGCTGCCTCGTGTAGAGACAATACTGATCTGCGTCTTCGCCATTTTAGAATTGATGCTCGGTGATCATAAAATCTTACGATTATCGACACCAAGCCATTTTTTTACACGACGGTACGACCGAATCTTCTCATTCAACTCCGGGATTTTTTATATTTGAGCCTTTAGAATTTTCTGATGTATCAATGTACGCGTTTTATGAAATGTGCAGATATAGTGCCTCAATAGTTTCCAATCGTTCTGGAAGGGTTGCGACAGGTTTGAGATCGGTTTTCATTTAAGAATAAAAACGAAACAAAAACGCGAGAAGACTGACGTAATCTTTTATCGCAATTTTACCGACATACGGGCAGTTTCTATCGCAGAAAAATATGTTAACGCATGTGATGCGATATGATCGTCTACTGTATTGCAGTTTGTCATTTACATTGTTCCGTGAGTCGTGCAGCCCGACAGCGATTGGCATCTCATCAGCGGCGATGCCTCCGAAAAATTTTTATTTTTCATCACATGCGTACATAGTATGTAATCTTTAAACGATCTAGCATTTATTATAAACAGACAATTTGTGGCGCTGAAAGAAACGTATATTCGTGTATCGAGGAAGGCGATTTAAAAGACAGAAAAGTTTATACGGCGTTTACTGTAGAACTGCTAATTACCTGCTATCTAGCATTTGACAAACTGTCGTACCAGGTACAAATTATGCATTGCGTGAATAGTAACTCCGGTTTCTGGATTACGAACGACTTTCCGACCACAATGGAAAAAAATTACACAAACCTGCCAACATTTTTTTTTCTCGTCGTATTAGCAGACTCTGCAAATTTGTCCAAATTATCGAAAACTTTAGCAGAGTCGCCACTCGAATTCAGGATGTACTAGGTTCTATATAACAATTAAAGAGAGATATTAAAAAACAAGGCACAAAAAGCAATGAGAACACTGCTACATGAAATTAATTTTCGTGTCGCTATTTACGTAGATACGTCAGTCGACTATTCAATCAGGGTTCGATTGGCCTTCATGTTCAATGTCGAAGACGAGTTACTCAAAACTTGTTTTTATAAACTGACTTGATATTTTTTGATAATTTTTAAAATTATACATACAAATGTTATTCAAGGCAGACGCACCACCTGAACTTAACCCGTTCATTTGATTTCTATGTTAAAATCACCTTTAGGTGGTGAGTTTGCCGTCAATAATCTTATAGATACATATATATAAATATATATACACACACACACATATTTCTATGTGTGTTTAGAGAGACGAGGACACAACCATGCAACAAACCTCTTCCAGGACACAAACACGATACACTAATTCATGCACACGTACACATATACCTCAAAACAGATGTGACACATGAGACACGTATGGTTATATTTAAGCTTGTAAGTCGAATGATAATGTGGAAAATCGAGTGCTGCCGTGCGAGGCATTGAAAAGATGCACGTGCATCGTGTGTAGATGCAGAGCAAAGGGAGATAAGAGATAGCTCTAATCACAAATGCAATCGGAGAGGCAGACGTAAATATTGATATACATATAAGAATATCGAGATGCAGACACGCGGCAATTGAACTCGTGTTATGTACAAAGTGTAAGTTTATAACGATAGGATAGTTTAATGGGAATTAACAATTATGAATATGCGAGTGGTAGCTCCTAAGAGAGATCTGCTGTGTATCTTGTTAAAGTCAGTGTGTAGAAACAGTGGGAATTAATGAGAATGCTGAAATGGTTATGGTTTAGGAAATGGATTTGGCCAAAGGGTAAATGGCCAATTGGAGCCCAGAGTTCAGCAAACGTGGCAGTTGTCATTCGATAATCCATCGCGATATTTTAGTTCAATGCGAAATATGAAAAAGAGAAATTCTTCTGAACAAAAATTGCGTCCGTGCCATTCAAGATTCTCTGGGCTCATATTTTACATTTTACAATTTTCAATTTCACAGTCAACATTTTTTTTGCGTTACGTTACGTTACGTTGATCTAGCCTACCGACATCATCGATCGTACACATGATAGTTGCTCGCTTGAACGCATCCATACCAGACGTCAAATAATATGGGGATAAACTGAATATATTGATTGTAAAATGACGGCTAGGAAAGAGAACATTTGGAAATGCAGAAATTTGTTGAATAATGATGGAAAGTACAAAAGTTTAAGAATTAACGGGAAAAAGCAAAATAGTCTTCAGGCGAACATTAGCCGAGATAAGATAAAAATTTTCTCGATTGCCGAATTTGTACCCATTTTAAAAAGCTCTGAGCAGGAAATATAGATAGATTTTGTATGTGGTACCGATGAATATGATGATGACGATCATAATTATCAATGAGCGAAGGCTCAAGTTTCACAATGAGTGCAATCCTCTGCTAGGTTCGATTGATTTCGTTTCGAATAGCAGGGAATGACGCGAGGCGAAGATGCCGACATCGGAGCTTCTAACCGACCTGCCGAAATTTCGAGTACAAATTGAATAAGAAAAGTTGAAAAAGATTACTGTACTATTTCGTAATCAGTTTGAGATCTACTGCGGTTACGACTAGTAACAAGTGTCAGTAATCTTTGTTCTATGTTCTTTATGATAACGGTACACACTCTAGCGTCATTAGCAACGATGTCAATACGATCATGATTATTATCTTTATTAGCATAGATTGCTATTAATCATATTAATATTCTGAATTATTGATTACTATTATCATCGGTTTTATAATAGTGTCGATGTATAAATAAATATCAGTTTTAACAACAATTTGACCTTTAATTTCACTCCATGAAATTAATAAATTCCTTATTCCTGTGTTCCGTTACATGCCTTATTACATATACTTCAATATCTGTACTGGCAGCTTTTACTTCGTTCATTTTCGATCATCTTTTTGGAAAGCCGTGATTTAAAATTTAAACCGTTGTGTTCTGTGCATTTTCGATTTTCGAACCATTAGATTATTGTCGCACGTAGAAATCTTGGTTCTCCTCATGAAATATGCAAAATCCTTAGTCCGTTTATCTATCGTCAACAATCCTAGCACAAGTAGCTTCTGTTGGTAAAACAGTGAATTCTTCTATCTTTCTAGATCAAATCTCACTACTAGAGCACAGATAGCACCACAGTTCCATTCTAGAGATACTGGTGCACCAGAAATGAATAGGGAGATGCTCAGCGCTATGACTTTAGAAGATAACAAAAGAATGGCGCTAAATCATAGCGGCGAGTCCGGAAGTAGGATTTTGAGATCATCGCCTCCGTCGATAATGCGTATCCCGGCGTAGCCGATCTGAACGTGATCATGAACGCGTAGCTTGGCAGGCGGAGGTTCTCAGCTACTTACCGCTGGTTCCCAGAACAACCCTTAGAACGTGGCGGGGAACTGTAATAGAACTCTTTAAGAACTATTGAAAAAGCCTATTAACACTTTCCCACACAGCATTTGATATTCATAGGATATTCCAATTTGGCTGTCGATATCCATAGGATATTCAGAAGATATCCTCGATATCTAAATTGATATCCATAAGATATCAAAAGTTCCCACGTGTGGATATTCTGCAATTTCTTGGTTTGTATTAAGGTGTCTAAGGAACGTCGAATGTAATATCGTGTCTCTCCTGTTCCAACGCAGCATTTTTACTTGTAAGAACTGTTCGAGTTTTCTCTCGGTACAAAAATGATGCGCATTGTCAGATTACTTCCTTTTAATCACCCTCGAGGATAAATCGCTACTCAGACACATCGACTCTCTTTCCCAGCAGGCGAACGAGAAAAGTTGAAACTAAAGGAGAAACGACGTTCCTGCTTGAGGTTGCTGGTCAGCCAACCGGGGTCCATTGTTCCATTCGATTGATGGCTCCAATTTCAGCACAATTGGGCTCGGAGTCCGCACTCTTGGGAACTCTCACAAAATCATCTAATAAAAAATTGAAAAAAAAAAGAATTCCAGCCGGTACGAAAAATTGACGCTATTTATTCGTAGCACAGACACCATTTCTGTCGATTCCGCTGATCGGAGCACGATTTGTTTCTGCAACAATGTAACGTTCACATATTTGGCTTCTCTCCGAGTAATGAAATCCTCCGGAAACGGCCGATGGATCTTTCGCGGCTACGTTTCCCGTAATTAAAAATATTCTTCACGTGAAGCTCGGAGAGTACAGGCAATTCGCTTAATGTGAAAATTCCGTGTATTTTTTTGTTAGGGAATCTAAAGCCGAAACGAAATTTCACTTCGTTAAACCGGCGAACGTTATCATAAAGCCACGTCAGGATTTTATCGCAACTGCTTGTTTATTCGGAATCCCTTACTCCGATCTTCTCGGCTGAAGAAGTAGACCAGAGGACGTTCCTCTTGGAGGCAGTTCTTTGCGAGAAGAAAAGCCAGCGGACTGTGCGAGGCTGCGACGTGTAGAAGAGACTCATTCTCGGTGAAGAGTTCCAGCTGGCGTTCCGGGGAACCCAGTTCCCTCTGAAAGCGAGGAGACTCCAGCAGCTGCGACGTTCCTCGCGAAGCGTCGCTTAATCCTTGACGACGCGACACGAGATCAGGGAGGCTGCAGATGCGCATCAAGGCAGAGCCTAAGAAGTCTCGAAGGTAGAACCACGTAGGGAGAGGAGAATCCAGGGCAGCAAAGGCAGGACGTACCGGAACAACCGAATATGTCGCGCTTCTGCCTGTGTCGGTGCCTTCCGTCTATTTGTACGACGAGGGAGGGACTGAGGGAGTCTTTGAGGGGGGAGGGGGGAGGGAGGACTTAGTACGAGGATTCTTGGAAAATAAAAAAGAGCAAGAGGAGCAACGTAACGAGGGTCCCGAGACTGAGGAATCCAAGTCCGACCAGCCAGGACACGAGCCAATCTTCATTCAGACATCGAGTAGTCGAAAGGAGAAGAGCTTTAAGCGGAGCTTAAGCCACCGGCAAAACCAAGACAAATAGATTCTGTCCTTCGGGAGACATCCTGATTCTCTCGAGAAGCAGAGAGTAAACGAATTGACGGATATGTAGGATCTGTGTCTTGCTTTTTATTTTTCTTTCTTTTGTTTAAAGACTCGCGATACCGGAGCTTCTCCTAGCGGAGCTTTCAGCGAATCGGTTCACGTAAGAGAATCGCTCCGATGAGTTAGTCGAGAATAGGAGAATTTCTATGCGTTACCGCGAGCTCGCTTGGGGAAATTAATGCTTAACCGCTGCCTAGAGAGAGCGAGAGAGAGAGAGAGAGAGAGAGAGAGAGAGAGAGAGAGAGAGAGAGGGGAGAGAGAGAGAGAGCAGAAATACTAATATCAGCAGGTGATGGAGAAAGCTGGAGGGAGATTACGCTAGGAATGGGAGGGCGTCAGAGTTTGAGCTGTTCAGATTGATACCAAAAAGTCAAAAGCTGATGGACAGATACGAAAAGAGATTTTCAGTAATTTCAACACTTAACCAATTTGATTCTAATCCGATAATCGGAAGGCAGAGGATTGGCTGAACGGATTTTAAAATAAATATCAATAACGAGCTAAGCAATTAACCTCGTAGAATGATTTATAAAAATCCTTCGATTTCCGAAGGTGAATCCGTATCAAGGTGGTTGGACGTACAGTTCGCTAAGTTCTAGTAAAGTAATCTCTTAATTAAAGATTAATTGAGAACAAGTAGAATTTATTATACTATTTCTTTGGAATTATATGTATCTATATATAGAGCCCCGAAGATTTAGCGAAGCGAGACAGATGAGGCTGGTCAAAATCCAGAGTGCGAGTAAGTCATGTTGGATTTGCTTAAATCGGTGAGACTAGAATACAAAGCCCGACTACCAACCTTAAAGCGAACGATAAGGAAATTAGAGGATCTCCTCCTCCCTGCCGAGAGTCCCGCGTTCCTCTGGGACGCGACCTGCACGATGAACGGGATCAGGAAGGTTCGAGAGTAAATTGCAGCCATTATCCGCAATGGTGTATCGCATCGAAGGCGAAAGGATCGACGGAACAAGAAGAAGAGGAGGTGATGGGACGTCGAGACGTCGAAATGTTCAAGGGGACGCTAAGGGTTAAAGCAGGAAGCGACAGTCGAGTTTGTAGTAGGGAAAGAGTTTTACAGGCTCTAAGGGAAATAACCAATAGCAATTGAACTACACGGTCTACGCTTTCGCGTCGGGAACGACGACGGATAGCGAATGCAACCGGAAGTTGTAAGCTGCGAGACGTCTGATGTCTACTAGATTCCTCTTGCTTCGTGCTCTTCCCTCTTCGCCCTCTTCCCCCCCGTAGGCGCCATAAGCGCGGATTCGCTAAACGTCATTCTGGCCGACGGTGGCTACATTTTCGAGGAGAGTTGGCAATGCAGATCGTAAAGGAACTCGCTCGAACGTGAAATCATAAAAGTTTAAAAGGACGAGGACATTACGGAGATTCTTCTCTGTTCTCCGTGTTTTACTCTCTCGGCGTTTTACGTCCCTGGACTAACCGGTGTAACGGAGTATGGTCTACCGATAATTCCTTCGCGGTGGAACTCTGAGACGTTCGCCGTAGGTTATGGAGGTCACGGTGGGAAACTGGGAAACTGGGAGACTGGGAGACTGGGGGACTGGCGGACTGGAGGACTGGGGGACTGGGGGACTGGGAGACTGGGAGACTGGGAGACTGGGGTAAGAGCAAAGAAGCAAGAGGCCTTACTGGGTACTTCTAAAGGTTCTTGGAAATCGTCGGTTAACCGCGTCTCTTCCTTAGGCAGTAAGTACGGCAGGGAGACTCGCGTCTGCTTGCGTTTTCTGTAATTAAGAAGGAGGTTCTTTGCGGTACGCGTTGTGTAAATAAGTCGGCTGTAAACCGAGTTACTTGGCTCTCCTGCTTCTGCCCTTCGTATAACTGCTCCTTCCGTTATTTTCTCTCGGTCTCCCAGACGCAGCACGGCCACGAAAACGAAGAAAAAGCTCCTTAAGAAGATTCATACGGTCGGAGGAGATTATTGTGAAACGGAGCCAAGAAAACTCTTGCATTCTTCAGGTTCGCCATTCGAAGGAGGATGTGCCAGAAAAAGAGGGATGCGAATGAGATACAGGAAGAAAAAAGGAATTTATAAGAGAATCTCTACCATCCGAGGATGGTCCAGTCATCTCGACCCGTTGGCCTTTTGCGTGATCTCTCGGCACAGCTTCCACACGCCCGGCGCTCCAATCAGGACTCTTGACAACGACAACGCGATATTCGCGTGCAGCCAGGATGCTGGCTGTTCTTCCTACTCTGGTGGAGACGCACCCTGCGTCGAGAAGAATCATTGGTCAGATTGTGGAAATTGTAGGAAATGAGACGGATGCGAGGAAGCCGGATGCATTCGCCATCCCGTGTAAAAACTTCAATTTTATTCTCAGATTTTCAACGGCACAGCAGTAAAGCGTCGGTAGCTTGAAATGCTTGTATCATGAAATTTCTTTCCGCTGCTTAAAGCTTCCGGTACTCGTAACTTTTCAGCGGAACCTCCAAGCGGGGAGCGCGAGAGGGAAGCAGCGCCGGAGCGATCGAAAGCGGTGAATATTCCATGTGGCATCATCATCTTCCCGACAGTAACCGACTGATACGTCCTCCGCACCCTCGGTTGGCTGTTGGCAGTTCGAAAGCTGCGAGACGAGATGGGATTCGAAATTTCCCGGAAATAGCCTAGCCATCAAAGCGAAGTGGAAGGCGGGATGCACGGAGTGACGGGACTTCCGTTTGGGAATATAGATATCGAAGATTTCGAGGCATATTGAGATCCGAAGGGTTGCGGCCCTTGTAACATGAAATTGATGTGTTTTTATTTATATACAATATTTACAAACGCATATTTCATTGGGTGGCTACAAATATCTTGTGTCTACGTATAAACATGTATGACATGTTAATTGGCTGGGATATTTTGCGAGGCGCACCGAAGTGTCGCGCGTTGGGACCGTCGGAGGACGACCTCGGCCGGTGTTCCTCGAGAGTCCAGTCGAAACGCCATCGGGTCCATCGGGCCCACAAGGCCCATAAGGCCCACAAGCCCCTCTCCTCGGGACGTGTCGTTCGTGCGAAGGACGTTTCTTTCTGTCATTCTCCTCCATCCTATTTCTTATTCTTCTTTTTCCCTTCGTTCGATCGCAGTATGAGTTATTCCCATCTCAGATGCAGCTCTCCTGTATCCCGCCACCGCATCTGCCGATGGCCTCGGGATACCTGTTGGGCCTCTGGAGGCTGTAGAACGTCTGCAAAGTAAAGAGAAGCGAGAGCTAACTGTTTATTCGTTTTCGCACACGAAGGTACGTTTTGAATTTTCGATCAAATTTTCGGATTTTGCTTAAAATTATTTGAAGTCTCAAGCTGCTCCTCGCGCTAATTACTAAATTGTAATGAGGATTTGGTATGAATTTTATTTTTGTACGATAACCCTCTCCTGCGAACGTAGCGAGACTCGGTTAACCTCCCAGTGGCAGAGGAGAATTCAACAGGCCAGAATGTTATAGCCGGAAAGGCTGTTACTCAAATGACGGAGGGAAGGAGAAAGGTAAACGCAAACCAGGAAATGGTTCTCCATTGTGATGCTCCTGCGGGAGCGGCTGCTGGGGAAGCAGCGCTAGACAACGGCAGAGAGGGAAAGTACTTTGAGAAAATTCTCAAAGACAGCGTTGATCTCGTGCAGCGCTGGTTAAGAATGAGGAGTCGAGGAGGGATGAGCTATGGAAAATGATAAGAGGGTCATACAAAGATGTGGTAGCTTATTGCGGGATAAGAATAAGGGTTGCCTTCGAGAGATAAAAGCGCCCCGAGGAGCAGGAAGAATGCCG
>JARPRH010000073.1:2164317-2175776 GCA_031763665.1 Calameuta haemorrhoidalis | reverse complement strand
AAATAGAAATTCCGTGGAGCTGCGAATGAATGTTAATGGAGGACCGAATCGCAATATCGCGATGACGTTTCGTTTCCACGACGCGCTCTGGTGGTTTTCGGAGCTGGTGGAAAGCTTTTCCTGGACCATAATCATGAGGCAAGACCCTAAGGGTTTTCCATGCTCTGTTTGCTGCTTTGGAAGCCCTTGCTCTGTTTTCTTTACTTTCTCTCTCTCTCTCTCTCTCTCTTTCCCTCTTTCTCTCTCTTCCTTCTTCGTTCCGACGTTTCCGATTTTCCGCCGCGTCTGTTCGCTAGTTGGTAAATGATGTAGTTACAGCATCCAAAGAGCATGCACCGTATTTACGCACTGGAGTACCGCAGTTTTCGTTGGATTACGCAAACACACTATGATTACATGAATCTCGCTATACATATGAGGATTATACCAAAATAATACCTTACTGGTCTTTTCGTAATAATATAACGGATAAAGCTCTACCAATTGCTGCATAAAAAAGGGTAATTCCGTTTTTAATTAGGCGTATTCCGTATTCAGCTTTTTCCAGTTGCGCAACCAATTGGATTTCGCTGTGAAATTATATTTCTAGTCCGAAACGCGAGCACGTACTTAATAACAGATAGCGCGCTTAAAATTTAAGAAAATGATAGTTAATGTGGAACAGGAATGAAAAAAATTGAATGGACCAATAGATCCCTGCTCTAAAGCCTCAAAGACACAAGATATCCTATAGTCCCATCAGTGCTCCAGCTGCTCCAGCTGGGAGCTAGAGCTCCCATCGTAGCAATTATAAAAGAAAGACGCACCTAGCGTGGCGACGCTTTGCTTCTTTCATGCGATTTAGCGAAAGAGTTATCGCAGGCAACCCTGCAGGATGACCCTGATAAAAAAGCGTATTCGTTACAGCTGCAACGAAGACGGGAAGCAGCTCTAATGCCGCTGATACTCAGGACCGGCTGCAATCCAGAGGAAGAGTTAAGAGCACAGTGTGCGGCATACCTAGGAAATGGTGCTGGTGGTGGTGGTGGTGGTGGTGGTGGTGGTGGTGAACTATTGGCTGCTGTCTTGGGGAAGGATACGAAGGTGAGGCGGGCAGCCGAAGTACCGACTCAATTTATCCGAGAGCTATTTTGCCGATAGTCACAAAAGGAAGTAGACAAGTGGTCCATACACATACAGACTGGAGCACGGAGTCTAGTGGGGTATCGAATTTTAACCTCAGATTTTTCAGGATGGTTCATGCCGCCGTGTGCGTCTCTGGTTCACATGCGAGAAATCGACATAAATAAGCAATGACGAGACCAGATAGAGGCAACCGGAAATCCGGGGAACCCCATTTTCGCGAGTGAAAACGTGAACGTATAAAACACCGAGAAGGACACGAGGACGAAAGTGTGGGCGATAGTTTGGAAGCTGATGCAGGAGTATGTGGAATATGTGGGGTCGACTCTGCCGAAAAAGAAAAAGCTAGGAGAAGGGGATAGAGCTGAGCCGGAAATGAAGGATGGAGGATGGAGGAGAATCCATCCTTCTTCGATGCCAGATAGAAAGTCCAAGTCGGCTCGTCCGATTCAATTCATCAAAGCTCGTGCCAACGGGGAAGTTTTCGAGCCCGATTTAGCCCACGCTACCCCTTTCTTCCATCCCTCCCTCTGACTTTCCCCCAAACGTCCTTCTCCCCGCCTCGAACTACTTCGCGATATGAATTCTGCAGCGTGTGCCCATGGAGATAGATCCCTACGATACGATTCGACCTGCGGGCTCTGTCTCATTGTGCGATGACCTCATTGATACTGGGCGCCTCTTAAATTTCTGAAGTGGATACTGCCCCACTGCCCCACGCTGCAGGCATGGCAATTCCTATCGCTGGCTGACCAATTCCTGCAGGCCTCTGGGCACGGAGCTCCGCGTCCTCGTCCTCAGCATCCGTCACTATGGATCCCGTATCTACTTCATCCGATTCTTATCCTTCTTTGGGTCATGTACGAATCGGAGCTGCATTTACATTACAGGGATCACGTGACTGGACTAATTCGCTCTATGCTAACCCTTTAACAGTTTATAATTATTTACGGCAGTTATGCAGAAGAGTCAAAAGGAATTGCAAGAGTTATGAGAGGATCGGAAGACCGGAAGAGAAATCTACTCGACAGTAATTATAAGGAGCGGAAGTAGCGAGAGTTCATCTGCGAGGGAACGAATCGTCATTCAGCTGCAGCACTTCGGAGGATGCTATTTAATTGACACTATTGTATTGTAAATGTTGTCTAGCTGCACGGTACGTAGGGAGTAAATGGAGTGGAGCCTTTTAAAAGGAGATCTTTGGTTGGAGGAGATTTTGAAGAGTGCGAGAAGAAAGTCTAGAAAAATAGGAATGAAAGGATTCGAATTGACTTGACGCAGAAGGATTTTCTTTAAAGAACTGCAGTATAGGTACACCGTTCAATTGGTCGTTTTTACGCGCCTTTGACATCACGTCCTGCGATCGACTCGCGTTACGATCAAACGATTGCAGAAGCTCAGGAATCGCGCGGGCGTCCCGACGCCGAGAGCGACTCAATCCGGAGGTAAGTACACCCGTGGGAGAGAGTCAGAGCATCCTCCGATTGGCTACGTAGCTGTGCCTAGACTGTACTGGTGCTCTACTAATTTTTTATATTTTCACTCGGATCAAGTGCAGCAGACCGATTTCGAAATTTCATGACAGCATCGTTAAGCATAGAGATTCGCAGTGGCTCAAGGGAAAAGGATTTACTCATAAATACCGTATTTTATGGAAATATAGATAACCGAATGGAAAGAGGCGCCATTTGGTGATTATATTGCCCGTGAATGGAATAAACAGGGAAAACAAAAAGAGGGACGTGCCAAAGATGGTGAATTTTTCACTTGAAATTCGCAAGCATCGTGCAGTAGTTATATAAGGTATATTTAGAATGTTTAAAAGACCAAAGGAAGAGTCGAAAAAGTCCCTGTGAAGGATTTCACTTCGATGACCCTTCGCACCTGCGTGCAGGAATATTTGGAAGCTCGTAGCGTTATTTATGGTTTCGCGTAATTCCGTTCGACTGCAGTGCTCGGCTCACTATCGGTGCTATCACTGCAGGTCCTTGTGATTTCCCCGACTGCCGCCTGGCGGCGACCTGACGCGATGCCATAAACACGTAAAATTTCCAAGAATAAAAACGGACCGACCGCCCATAAACAGAGCGTATCCGCCACGGCGTGACCGCGGTGCAGTTAGTGCTCGCGTTTATTTCATTACGAGGAAGCGTAGCGGGGAGCGACAACAATTTCTCTACTTGACCAGCGATTTTACAGCCGCGTAATGCACTGTGCTGTCGTGCTGCGCTGCCGTTTTACGTCCATGCGAGCGGGAATTTATTGTCGCTCCGGTAATGCATCATTATTTGCATTTATTTTAGCAGAGAGTGAGACAGGGAGATACGGAGAATGTGATAAGGGACGAAGAAGGGTGCAGGGCTGCGCACGTGCAGCGCACTCCTAAATCTTCATCGCCCAACTCACGTAAAATGGCTCTCGAGCAGCAGCAGGGGCTTTCAGTTTTAGTGTTAGATTTATGAGAGGAAAAGATCGAGATTTTTTTTAACGGTACATAGGGGGCATAGAAATCAGCCTTTTCTATTCTCTTTTCTTTCTGCTACTTGGGGGTGCTGCTATACTGGAGCGATGCTACCGACTGCTAGCTGCTGTTGCTATTACTATACCGTTACTGCACTATATCGTCATACTGCGATGCTAGAACCAACAGCACCGCCATCTTTCTCTCTCTCTCCTTCTCTCGTTACTCTTCCTTGGGAGATTACCTTTGCCCATGTACTGTCGGAACGTCTCTTCTTCCTCTGTACGTTATCCTGTTACGGGGCCCAATTTCAACAGGTCCCAAACGAAATGTCTCACTTCGAAATGGAGACTTACCGTCGTGCTCGGGTAATTCCAAAAAAAGGGCGGTAAGGAGTGGAGGGAGGTAGCGAAGAAATACGCTTCCGCGTGACGTCAAGCCTCGGCGTCCTCAAATATGCAAAATGTCGGGATAATACGGATTTTTCCCCTAAAAGATAATTCACGTTTGCAGTAATTTATAAGGACTGAAGGGAATTCGCGTTTGTTACTGAACCTGCTCCTAACAAGTAAACGGAAATTAAAGTCCTGACTGGCGCTGTTCGGTCGTGTACCCCCTCCCTCTCACCTCCCCCCTCCACAGTCCCCTGCTCTGGCTAAGAGAGATCAAAACTTGTGTTACGAATAAACAATTCATAAATATTCATGAGATTTGAGGTTGATGAACAACAGTGAAATTTTGCCACAAGTAAGGGTATCTTCCTTTCCCTGCCTTATACTTTGTTATCCTCTCTCCGGGGGATGATGCCGACACTACGAATTGAGGTTAAAGGGTAATTGTAACAGGGGATGATACCAGACAGGAAGCACAGGAACGATGCGAAAGCTCTGATGAAAATTTTCAATAACAATCCTTCCTTGAATTTTCTACTCTCGGGATTTTCCATACACGATGCTGCGCGGCTTCCATTTCTTTTTTCCCTTTATCCAGCATTTTTCCTTCTGGCATCCTTTTCGCAAACCCTCCCATCGGAATACTTATTTCATGGTGTCACGTCCGGGAGGCAAGAGTCATAAAAGGTTAATCCCAAAGGTGGCTTTACTGTAGAAACCTTCAAGTAGCGCGGAAGCGCGGCAGTTAATACCAGGATCACGCAGGGTCCTGCAAACTATAGTTATATCGTCCCGTAGCTCTTACTTACCTTTTTGCGTTTTTACGCGCAGTTTTTACCGCAGAGCCCGGATGTACTTAACGTAGGTAATTCACGCATCATTCTGGTCAGCGGACCCGCCTCGTAAAACATTTAATTTCGTCGATTCTTATGTGTGGAGGGGCTTGGCTATAGTGCACATAAAATGGAAATACCCTGGCACTTTACTGGCTAAAGTCCCCTTTAAGGGTTCCTGCAGAATAATTCCAATGTCGTGTTGCGTTTGTAAGAAAAGAGAGAAAACGTGGAAGAGAAGGCAAAGAAAAGAAGAAAAAAAAATTCTTTTTCGATTTTTCAAGATTCTCCTAGTCCAGCCGTTGATCCCGCGTGACAGTGTACGTGACGCCGTATGACTGTGTGCAAGGGTGAGTCATTCCAAGTCGGATCGCATAAATTCGCGTGGCCATTGCAGCCCTCAGCAAAAAGTTTTCTTCCATATCGCGTAGCCACTCGGAATCTTCGAGAAGCACTTTGAAAATTTGGCTTAAAGCCCGTCCCCGTCTTTTTTACTCTGATTCTCTGCTACCCCCTTCCGCTGCCCCCCGCCTCTTCGGACCAGCGACGGAAACGGTCTGTATTATAGAATTTCCGGAAACTTCCTGAATCTACCGAGTGCAGAATGTCTTTCGGGCCGGGATCCGATTCGAATGAAACTCTGCTGTTTGAAAATAGTTCGGTATCAGCATCGAAGGTACATTAGAAGTGGCCATTCGCGTGTATATAGGTTAGAACGTAATATAGAGGAGTTATCATTATTTTCCACTCAGTCCTCAAGACTTTTCTTTCTCGCAGCAGCGAACCAATAGCAGCACTGTGTTCTGCAAATAGGAATTTGTCCCGGCCCTCGAGGGTCGTAGCTGAGTAGGTGCACCCTGCCTCCACTGGAGGTAGCAGTCGGTAGCAACCTGCCGTACTGGGACCCTCTCCCCCCCCCCCCCTCCCCAGCATCCCTGCTCCAAGGTTCCAGCATCTAACCCATTCATCACGTATACGTACACACGTAAGCTGTACACTCACTGTATGTATAACTCCTGGTTCTCTCCCAGGTTGCCACTTACACGTGTACCAGTCTGTATACCTATCGGTATAGGTACAGTTATGCGTTCTCCTTTCGCGTTCAATTTAGTTTCCTCGTGCATTCCGGGTTGTAGTACCGGCAGCACCGGCGGCACAGCACATGTAGCGCCACCCCGAATAAAAAAGGAACTAACGACGTGGAGTCTTCGTACAAGAGAGTCCTCCAGCCTTCTTCTGCTTCCGCCGCACCGTGCTTCGCAATTTGGCCACCGACTGCAACTCCACTGGCGCCACCTTCCACATTTTGCTACCGTCCGACTTATTCGACTTATTCGGCACGCTGCTCTTTTCTGTTTGCTCACTCGCAACTTTTCACGTAGTCGGCAGCACCTCTTTAAGGAGTTTCGCAATTTAAAATGTAAGGTTTATTAAATATTAAAGCGAGCTAGTGTGACATACGAGAGACCTCGCTGGATCTTCTAATTTACTCCTTCCTTATTATGGCTTATACATTTTTGTCTACAGCGTCCCTTAGCTTTTCCGAGAAAAAAAAAGATTTATTTATTGTCTACGAAATGTGTTTAATGAGCGATACATTGAAGATGCTTGATATACTATCTTCGTTGTCCCATCTTCACTGCTTTACCTACACTTCAGTTTTTTTCACCTTCGGTAATAAATTCATTAAATCGATTAGATTATAGGTGCTAAGCTCGTTAACGGTAGCGAGTTGTCCAGTTTTATTGCCACGTGCTCGATCAAATATGAAAATAGAACGGAGAAACAGTGAAAAGTATAAAGGCGAGAGAAAGAGAAAAACTAATGAAGGAGAGAGCCGAAAAAATCTAGTCAACTTCGGGAAAGTGTCTAGAGTCCAAAACATAGGGAAACGCGCGTCTCCTGCCAGGCCTGGCGAGCCGAGACGTTTACGGGAGAAAATGAAAACACGAGCTGTCATTGTGTCCCGTGGCGTCCGGGACAATGGCCGCCGATGACTAACGACGTAAACTTCAAGTACCTCTACCCAGCCGCCCAGCCAGCATCTACAGAATTTCGGGCCATTTCTCTGCTTCGGGCTCATTTTCCTTTTGCCCTTAACGCGTCGGGCGTCCGCGTTCCTCTTCGTCAGACAGGGAGAATGATGGAAGGAGATAATGAAAATGGAAGGTTATGGGAAGGAGGAGTCGCGAGCTGCGATCCTCTCGGCTTAATTACGCGATGCCGCGAATTCTCTCCTTCGTTTCCGGTTCCGCCGCGAAGCGCTTGTATCGCCGACCTCATGTACCAGTACTCTGTCACTCCGCATAACGCTCTGCAAATACGCAGCCATCACATTCTCTAGGCTCCTCCTGCTTCCTCCTGCTTCCTCCTGTTTCCTCCTGCTTCCTCCTGCTTCCTCCTGCTGATATTACTTATAATACCAGCCGCCCTACGACTCTGTCTCTCTTCGCGTATATTCTGTATGCACAGCCGTAATTCATTATGCACATGTAGACAAATGAACTTTAGCTGCTGCGTACGTATACCTACACTTTGATAAGTCCAATTTTTTAATCTAATGCTCAAAAAAAAAGTATGAAGATACAATTCAAGTTAAAAGAAGAGACGACGGTATAGTCTGTGAAATGCAGAATTAAAAAAAGAAATACAAGTGTGAAAGTGAGGACAGGAAGAACCGAGAGCACCGAGGCTGCAAATTGAAAATGGAATGACGCAGCCTTCCCGCGCTATTTTCAAACCGTTCGATTGTCCCTGCACCGCGGCTAAAAATCCATTTGCATCTATGATCCAGCAATCAGCAATTTTCTCTCAGTTCAATAATATTCCTGGATCCTGGCGATTTTATCCAATTTCGAATATTCATCGGGTCAGTTGTTAGGCGCAACCTCTCCCCTCCCTCGTTCCAATTTGACATGACGACACACAGTCTTTTTCAAAATTTTCTTTGGCGATCCCCTATTGAATCCCGATTGTCCCACGTGCGGTACAAAACAGGAGCGATGTTGCCGCTAAGGTTTCCTCGGTATTTATATTATGCACGTAACAGTGCAAAATTTTCGGGGTTGAGTATAAACGTGTTTCGGGGATTGGGGACTAGTCCGGGACAACTAGACAAAAAATATCATGTAACGTGACGGGGCGCATACCAACGGCATTGTGGTCCCACCTAACCACACAGGACACACGGACTCACACTGATAGCATATCAACGCCACAAGGACGGTGTTTCTTTTTGCTGCCAGTCCTCCTGTCTGCCCCTCCCCTCTCCACCTCTAACCCTTTAAAACACGTCCTGGACATTTTAGTCTTTAATGCCGTCACTTCTTGCTCCAGTCCTCGACGTTGTACTTAACGGCGACGCCGACGTACACGATTCTCTGGCCAGTCGAATTTCAGGGAATTGTTGGCCCGGAAGAAGAGAAGGAAGAACGATGAAAAGAATTAATAAAGATACGATACCGGAGAGAAACCAACGGAAGACATTTTCTTGGCAGCCAAATTATTACGGAAGAGGAAAGAATTGTTTGCGTCATCGGGAAGGCAGTCAGGACGTGCAGTCAAGTTTTTCAGTGGAGACTTTGGAAACGTTAAGTCGTTATCGAAGCCTCAACTATTCATCGGCTGCTTTCAAGTCACGTCGCATAAGCGTTTTATGCGCTTTGCTCTATTTTCTCTTCTCTTCTCGATTGTCATTCAAGATGAGGAAGAAATTTTCTCTGTCAGCGATCTGGTTAAGCCAATCAATTAACTTGGGCAGCGGTTCGAAAATAAAAACAGATCTGCGAGTCTGCACTTTGTGGGCGACTGACGTTTCCGAGGGAATTTCTCTCGGTGAAAAATCGTAAATTGCGTCTCGTCGCAAAACTATCTGGAACACCTAATGTCAACACAATGGCGTCACGTAGCCAATGGGAACTACCGAAGTAAGTTGCGGTCCACCGAAGTCAGAAGCAGCCAATCAAAGTTCTACGACGTCTTGTGAGACACGTCGCCTGGACGACTCGTACTATCCCGCAACCACCATTACGCTTCGACTAACAATAAGTAGCACGTGTGTACGTACAAGCTGCGGTACATGTGTATGTATACCGAACACAGGCGATGCGATGCTCCATTACGACAACTCCTATTACGAGAACCATCGCTAAATGTATACAAGCATTACGTCCCTACAGGAGACCCGACACTCGCGATGCCCAAGCGAATCCAAGTCAGTCCTGGCACGTGGTGCCCGAAGAACGGAAGCTGCACCAACTTGAGCATCTTGAGCATAAACAGCGCAAAGACCAAAATTAATTAAGCTTCCCTCATTAGCCAATCGAAGTCCTAGCGATTTCATAATTTTTCCAGATTCCCTGCTGGACGTTCCTTTTCTCAGTGCGCACAAGTGCATAATTATACATATATGCATATCGAGAGAAAAAATAATTACGTGTAAAATTGTACCCCCACTGGCTATGCAGGTCGATTTCTCACTTAACGTGTACGTTGTACATCGTTGCAATATCGTCCCCCTTATATTCGCCCGATAACCACTCAAATAAGTCAACAGTTAAATGTTGCGCACAGTTCGGTAACGTCTATGGGTTCGGGATGATTTGTGGTCGACAGCTTGAAACTATTTAGCCGCCTCCGAAAGTATTTATACGCAATATCGATAGGTTGGCTTATTTTTTGTCGTCGAGCAGTGCCACCCTCGTCCACTCGCCGTCCCTTCGCCTCGGCCGACCACACGACGTCTATAGATATAGAGGTGCCTGTCTACTCGTTATTGAATTCCAGCAGCTCGCGTCGAGAAGAGACAAGCTCGTGGGCGAAAGGAGATACGGTCGCTTTCGAACCAGACCAGTGATTAAAGGATTCGAGGGTTGGTAAAACATGTGGGTCATAACACATTTACCCTCGCTAAATCTTTCATGACGCGCCGCTGGATAGTCTACATGCGTTATGTATGTACCTATATGTACCACAATATATCTATGTGACTCATGCAATATTAAATGGAGCAAGTCTGCCACATCTTACGTTTTAAGTGTACGTAATATTACGCCGTATAATGATGCATCTCCATGTGTTAATTGCGCATGTGGATACGTGAAGTGCATTGCTCACACGAACACGAAGGGGATCACGACATGATTTCGCCCTTTCGATTTCTCATTTCCGCTTCATGCATATAATGGTGCCTCCATAGAATTCAGTAGACGTATCAGCCCCTATTGAGTGTAAGCCACCATTGCGTTTCCCATAGAGAAAGGAACTGCTGCACGTTGAGAATTCAAATGCTTCTACGTTATCGTACGTTAAGCTCGCTCGCATTAAGATACGATTCAATGATTAACGGAGCGAGTTTCGTATTTTCAGGAGATACATGAAACTTTGATATTTCACAAAATTGAAAGGGCAGGATGAGGGTCGACGGGGGGGGGGGGGGGAGAAAGAAGGTATCAGGAAGTTTCCTTTTCTCGCTCCAGAAAATCCATTTTTATTTCACTTGATGTTTCTATAGTAGTCGAGCGGCTCTCGCTCGAACGTAACGTGTACGTTACGGTGTCGGTATGGCGCGTTAGACGTATCGCAGCCAATTATCTCATCTCCCTAGCAGGAATTCGGAGCCTCTTTATTGCGCTCAAGACACGGACGCCTGGTTGCAATTTTACCTGGAAACTCTTGGAAATTCCCTTTATATCTCCTGCAGCGCCTCCCTTCATCCCTTATTCGGTTCAGCTTAGTGGATTTTGGAGGAGCCAGGGAAGCGAGGGTTCAGCGAACGAGAATATATAATTGAATAAGAGTATTATTCAGGGGACTCTTTTATACTTTGAGCCATTAGCAGATGGCCCCTGAAAATAAATATCTTGTAACTTTCACTGATTACATCTCTCCTTCCGGTATAATATACTTTCTTCGATTTTACAGTTTACCGCAAAGAAACGCCGCTTCGTGTCACTGGGACGGTAGCTGCAGTCGAGCGACTCGCGCGACATTGATATCATTTTAAAATAGGTTTCCGGCAAATGCACACGCGGTATATCGGAAATTCGCGAGCCGGCATCGGTACACGTGACTGAACAGATCGTTAACCGCGTGACACAGCCAGTGCGGTTGACGCACCCTGCCACGCTTTTCAGCCTGCGCTCTGCCCGGAAACAAATAAAAACGGCAACGAAGAAGTCAAAGCCGTCGCTCGCGGGACGCGTGGATCCGCTTCCATGTGAGCGTCAATTCAGAGGGCGTCTCTCTCGTTTTCATTTGTTCAAAGTCACAAGTGCGTTCGCGTATGACACTTGACAGAGATCGGGGCGAACGTATCGGTATATGCGTGCAAAATGGATGTAGCAGCGGCGGGAGAGCATATACGTACAAAGTGTCGGTATCATCGATATTATTAACGAATAATGACCGATCAATCGATCAATCAATCGATCCGTCATATCTGCAGGGTGCGGTACAGTCAGCGGCAAAGATGGCTTCAAGTGGGAGGTGCAGGTCGATCGGTGCTCGGCAATGCATCCTGCTCCAAGTGATCCTTGACGATCACTGCGGAGGTTAGTGAACTGGCAGCTGCTCAAAATAATCGAGAATGCTGGCTAAGAAGGGAAACTGTGTGGAGGCACCTTGTCGTTGGTAGTAGTAAGTCGCTGTATG
>JARPRH010000073.1:2140351-2160897 GCA_031763665.1 Calameuta haemorrhoidalis | reverse complement strand
TAACCTACCTATTTGTATGTACGAGCCGTTTCGGCCGAAGGACGAAATTGAAATTAAATCTCTTGCGCCAGTATAGCGAAGCACGTTCGCAGAATTTACAAAATGTCTACAGTCCGCCAGTAGGAATCACAGCCCAGGAAATGACTCGCAAAAGGGCTTAGGACTCACCGTTCTTCTCTCTCTCTCTCTTTTGGAGCGTGTGTTTGCAAAATGGATACAGCCAAGCTTTATTCGGCTTTTTCATTCTTTCATGCTTTTTTCTCATTCATACGAATTGCGAACCGAAATCAATTCCATTTTTTTTGTCCGGCTCTCTTGAAAAAAGCAGTATTAAAATAGCGACCAACGAAAATACAAACTGTTTTTCACGGGAAAATATCGGAACCATTTTTAATTCTTGTCATATTTATTCCTTCGATGAAAAAAACTTTATCAATATTCTAATTAAGCGTCTGCTGGGATTTATTTATAATTTTACTCGTTTTCCAATTTCTACGCCCGACATCTATAAAAAATTATTCAATTTTCAGGATTAAATGCGGAAGCTTCGTTTCTACGTGTAGACTTCGTTATACATATGCACTGTCCTCAAAACTGAGCTTTCTTTTACGAGCATCTGAAAAAGAATTGCATTCTTTGCGCTAGTTGACCGAGGTAATCGGATCTGAGATAAAAAAGTCTATTAAATAATTTCGATAAAATTTCATTGAACCCATCACAAAAATTTCGACAATTTTTCATTCATAAAACACGACATTACGTGATCGTCGCGGACGAGTGGATATAGCATAACCGCGTCTGTTATTCGGAAATATGAAAGTTTATTCACATTTATAAAAGCGGTTAAAAATATACTGCACGGCGTATCATTATCGCGGATCGATCAATAATGATTGCAGGATGCAGATCGTAAAATAAAAAATGCACTGAACAAGTATAAACACATATAGCAGGTATTTTATAAGCAGGCATGGTAGAAATATTTTATTGAATGACGATCACGAGCAGCCGAGCAAAACTTTCCATTGAGAATCGACCAGATGAAATATACGGTTACGTATTCCTTATCCTTTGGTTGGCAGATTCATGCGCGCCCGCAGCGACGGCAGCAGCAGCAGCAGCATAGACGATATCCGCCATACCAGAATCCAGTAGATACATGTATAACTAGTAGTAACGGGCGCGTTCGGCCAGACAGCCGAACGATGCGCGCGAAATTCTTCGTCGTAACAAAAATTCCATCGCGAATACTTCCCTTCTAAGTATCTCACATATTTCGCATAGTGGCGGAAACTAGCAACTCGGTTGGGAAGTATTGATTTTCGGGGTGCGTCGGCTATGCGTCCGTTCGCTGGGATTTGTTGCATAACAAAAGCGGGTTAATAAGAAAATAATGATAAATAAAAGGAGAAAAAGATTAATCGCTCGAGTAAAATTATTCACTCGTTGTCGAGCATCGATGCTTTCAGGCTTGTCGCTGGGCAGGATAGTTTTTATCTTTTTTGCGAACACAGAAACCAATATCTCAAGAAGAGAAGGAGTAAAACGAAATGGACGAAGAAAGTAGACACTTTCGAACTGCTATTCGATGCTGCAGCTACTTCGATGTTGCTTTTAACGGCTTAGAGAGTCGCTCCTGTTTCCAGCGCTTTCTCCTGCCATTTTTTTACCTTCTTTCAGTACTTTTTTCTCGTTACTTTTTTTTTCCAAGTACTGGGCTGACATTCCGTCGAGCGGAGAAGCACGTAGGTCCAGGGTAGCTTTTCAAAAGGAAAGAAAAAGCAAATGTAATTCGCAGGAGAATTAGGGGAAAGGTTAACGCCGGTTCGGAGGAGAAAGAGAATGCCTGCTGGGCGCTAAAGCCCGCTTATAGAAAATCCAGCTGCGTGTTTCGTGCTTTTCTCACGAGAATTTCTTCTCGGGCTCGTCTGACGTTTCTCTAAATCCGGTGGGCGGGAGGGGGTAGTTCTCGTTTAAGTTAAAGCTACCCCTTTCTTCCGTGAATGGTACGAGCTGCTCCAGGGTTCGATCCGAGAAGCCGGCGAGGGTGAGTGAGACGAGGCGAAGCGCTAGAAACCCTCCTGCCAAAGATAAGTCATTCCCGTCCGGGTTTGTCGCCAGTGTCATCATTATTATCGGCAGTCAGGCTGACACGTCGACGAAGGGTTCACCTGTTTTTTCATCCCTTGTGGCGAGCAGCCCAAGCTCATTCGTTTCGGTCCCTTTAATGGGTTCACGGATTACGAGTTTCCGGGAATTTCTCACTTGGAATCTGCTGCGCGGCAGATTTCACTAATTTCAACTAATTATCATACGGATGAAGCACTTAATAGTTTTAGCGTCCTTTGTAGTTCGAGAGGGGAGGGGGGGGGGGGGCAAATCAACGTAGAATCGATTCCTGCAGAAATGGGGTTGCGTAGGTGGATATGATATCACGGCGATACCGCACTGCAGACGAGGATACGTTACTCTTGTTATTCGGTCTAAGCAAAGGAATAAGGCTGAGAGAGAGAGAGAGCAGAGCTGCAGCCTGGAGTTACAACGTGAGCTGCAACTTAATCAATCAGTGTACTTAGGTACTATGGGGCTGGCGAAATTGGCAATTGGACGTTTTGCTGAAATTGATCTTAGCAACTGACACTGATAATTTAATCGACACGAAATTACGAATCTGGTCGAAGAGAATATTTGGAGCAAGGGTGAAATGATGCCTCCTCCGTCGGAGCGAAAGAGAAGGAAGAGGGGGGGGGGGGGGCGATTTCATTCCATTATAACGAGCGCAATTCGATATCGATATGTGCAAGATATTAAAAGGTTTGATCGAGAAAGAACGAGAGGGTCGCCCGAGGTGAAAGGTCGAACAGGAAGATGAGAAGAGGGAGCCGTGGGAAGGAGGGATGGGTGGGTCAATGATGTTTGGCAAGCGACTCAAAGTTACGGAACGTCTCTTAAAAAACGTCATAAGCGCATCCATGATGGCGTATCGAGAATCGACTCGGTCATTTAAATCCCGACAGCGTCGTCTCGAGAGGATATGAGCAGAGGATGAGTCTGGGGATGCTGCCAGCCAACCAGGCCAACCAGGCCAACCAAACCAACCAGCTCGAATTGAAATCTATTCGATGCTGTAAAAGTCGACGGGACAGCAAGTATGACGAGCGGCTCCTTTTCTGTTCCTTTCGTGCTGCTTTCGTGCTGCTTTCCGGAGCATCTCGTCCGCATCCTCCAGATACGCGTCTTCGTTGCTGCTACTGCAGCTACTACATTGTTCTGGCCTCCCTCCCTCCTTCAGTCCTTCTCTATCGCCTCCAGTCTTTCATTTGCCCTCGAACGGCAATTCCCTTCCCTTCCCGCTACGCCGCTGCGCCGCTACGCTTGCACCCCAAGGCAGCGCATGGGAGGCAGGTCGTTCCTCGACGCTTCCGTCGATCCGTCGCGACGGATTTCCCGAAACTGTAAATGATGTTGCTCTCGGTTTTCACGAGAACAGCACATTTTTTTGGGGCCTTTGTGCCGCCGATCTCCCTTTGATTAGCGTCGTCTCCCTCAAAGGAGATCGTAGCAGCTTCTCGGGCAATTCCTTCACAGATGTCTCGAGAGGCTGATATCTTCTACGTGGGCTGTGCAGCAAATATACAAAGAAGGAGGAATATCACATTTCATGTTTCGTTTGACATCACTGTAACACTGCGTCTTTTTTCTGCGTCAATTAAAAATCTCTACTGAAGTGGAATATGTTACCACGCTTATTTTATAAACTCGGCTCAAAGCTATTTTTAAACAGTATGGAAACTCCTATCGAATGACTCAAGTCACATACGTTCCGATAAAATTCGCGAGGATTTCGTAAGTATTAAGAAGAAAAAATTGTCACTTGTGCCAATTGTCAAAACATAAAATTTTCAAAATAGTAAACTTCAATCAGCAGCTTCTTGGACTTTGAAAGCATCTGGTGTAATCTTTAAGTCAACTGGTGAATTATCGCCAATCACTTGGGCTGATTGCGCATATATGTAGTTAAAGTCACGTAACACGCAACACGCAGATTGTTCCATCCCCCAGTCGGATGCTGGGTTGATGTGAGGCAGGATGGGCGGGAACGACGGAATTCACGATATTCAAGGTATTCGGGGTGAAAATTAGAAGACAAAATGCCGCCAACTATGCAAATGGCGATTTGTTATTCATTGCGGGAGAGGAGGGGGACTAATGGAGGAATGAATTAACATATCAAAGTGTACCAACGATTTTCGTATTTAAACGCTTTTGCGATATACGGCGAAAAGAAAGTACCGGTATACTGATTTTACATGTATGTATCGAGGACTGTCGCGAAACGAATGAAAAATTGAAAACACAAAAGCTCCTTAATTCCATCGCCTCGATTTTTCAAGTACGTAAAGGTCCAGCTATGCAGCGTAAAAGTAAATGGTTCAATGTCGCAGACTGTGCTTGTACGGAAAATGCAGGAATTATTCGCGCATACGCACTGATACTTGGCAACCCCATAGGGACTCGCCCTTAATGTTGTTCCACGTCGAATACATTACGAGAAAATTCAGCGTTCCGTTTAACAAATTGACTAATTCACGTTGCCTCGCGTATTACATTAACCAAATAGCGGGCTGTGCATCCCCTTTTCAGGGGTGCTTCATCACAGACGGAGGTTAACCTCTCCAGGCTCCCGCACGTAACCTCCACCCACCGGTGCGTGTAGTGAACATGCGTGTGATGGAGTATGTAGGCGACGACATGTAGGACTAGCGATCAACACCATTTCAACCCTCTGGAATTCTGGAAAAGACATAGCCAATGGGAAGGGTAAGAGAAGAGCGAAAGGAAGAATAAGAAGTAGGGTCGGGGGATGGTTTGGCCACAGACCGATTCCTCACCCTTCAAAGATTTATGGTCCATCCTTCCTTTCGCATCTCACCGCACTTTCACCCTACTCAAATTCGATCAGGCATCGACTGGAAATCAACAGGGGTTGCGAATGCCTGCCTGAGCCTGGCTATTTCCTGTGCAGGCTGTTTTAACGGATGCTTGAATACGAATCGCCCGGTTGCGCCGAATTCTAAGTAAATACTCTACTCGTTCTATTTACATTTGTTGCTCGATACTGGGATTGCGTAAATCTTTCCTCACTTCCGGTAGAGGATCGTAGAAGAATCTGAAGGGCAATCGTGGATCCTATCCGTCTCGATTGACTTCCGTTGGGCGTTTCGTTCCTCATATGATACAGCGAATTCCCAGGAAACGCCCAGAGACACATCTCGCACTCGTCAGCCGTCCGTTTCCGGAAAGATTTATGCTCGATCCGACATCCGGTCGATGGCTGCCACGATTCTCAGCTTTCCCCATGAGACAGTAAAGGTTCATGGATCGAAGAGACGTATTTTCATAGGAGGTCCATTTATATGCGCTGTATCTACAAGAGATCGTGGAACATTGACACTCCTAGAGTGACTGTATTTATCTATGCATTTACAGGATAGACATATGTAGGTATTTCACTTTTTGACTCCCCTTCGTTACACTTTTATTTTTATTCCTCAGCCTCTCCCGGGAGTCTTGCATGGGTTCTTTAATCCCCTTTGGAAAGATTGGGGCCTTTTACCTAATTTGGTCTGCACCTCGTGAATTTAATCTACATTAACGCTGTCTGACTTGCATGAGTAATTCATCCCCTGAGCGTAGACGGTCGGACGAAGGATGGTTCTCGTAAGAAGGTTCGGTGGAGGGGGTGGGGGGCGGTTACCACAGTGATAAGGACCAGAAGCCAAGAATGGACAAGAAAGAAATATTTCTAAATCGATTCCTTTCCTGCGAACCGTAAATGCTGCGGTGCAATTTCCCAGCGTCGCGCCTGCAGATGGAAAACGTTTATTCCGAGGTGTTTTCCAGCCTCGGCGATGTAACGTGACCGAGGGTAGCTTTTCAGCGGGAAACCTTTAAGGGGTCGGAAGACTCCTCGAGACCACGACAAAGGCATTACACAGTCGAGTCACGCGATAATAAGTATTAAACTGGTTAAGGTTAATTGCTGGCTGTTACGAGCCCGCTTAACGTTAACGTTTCGCCAAAAATTATTCTCCAGCGTAACCCCTTACATGTCTGGCTCTACACGTAGGTATTCCCCTAGTTATTTACTACTTAGTTGTTTTTCCTAACGGAGAACAAAAATGATCGAGAACTATGAAAGGACTTGCGCGACGAAGAGAGTGATAACCCAGAAAGTTCGAAGAAAAGGAGCAAAAAAGAAAAGAAAGATAAGCTGTGTCGGAAAAAAAATACGTGCAAGCAGATATAATACATAAGAGAGAACACGAGGAAAATTACGGGCGTCCTGTCGGTGGCAGCCACGCCTACCCCATTGTCGGCATTTTTTTATTTCCAGCAGCCTCTCCCTCCCACGTTCCCCCCAATCTGCCTCCCCTCCCGTCCTTCTCCTTTAGGATTTTCGAGGTCCCATACGTACGCACACTCGTATCCCGACACACTCCCGTATCTCTGATTTCTTTTCTGATTTGGCGGAAAACTCGGCTGCGACAATGCGAACGCAGCGCAGCCTCTTCGAGGTTATGATTTGCCGAATTCCAAGGCCAGTTTCGTGATACGTCAAGAAGAAGCAGCTTCTGTCCGGTGGATCTCTTCATCAGGTCATGGACCAGCTTTAGGGATGCCAGCGGGCAGTCATTTGGAAAATCGGAAAATTCACCCTCTCGAAGGTTGTATCTTTTGCCTCTCCTGTAATATCCCGAGGGCGAAGGGCAGGGAAGAGAGGGAGGTCGAGATCTTATTGTTGGGAAGGTCATTGTCTTTTATCGTCTGCGTGACTTTTATTCGAGGACCTGGAAAAACCGTCGTCATTCCGATCATTTAGCGGATGATCGTGATCGGGATACTGCAAGAAGCGATAGCTTCGTTATCCGGGATGAGCTGGTTGAAGAAAAGAGGCTGACAATGTGAGACGGGAGAAAAGAAAGTGAAAGCCGCAAGAGATATTAGGAGGTTGCGGAATACAATGGTGAAAGGCTCAAAGGAAAGATATATGTATCAAGTATTCTGGCATCCCTGTGTCCGTGTAGCATTTTAGGGGGCGCCAGTGAAATCTCGGGTATTTTGAAAAATCCTCACGAACGTGGATCTTCAGGAAAATTTAAAAATCTCGAACGACCGTTTCAGGGCCATTCCGATTGCCCTCCGTCAACCCCTAGACCAGACTAGGTATTACGTATAATGTGTCTTCCGCTGTGTATTCATCCCCCCGTGCAGAAGGTTACCGTCCAGAGGGGCGAAGGAAACCAGAAACTGGGAAAGGGTTGATTTTATTTTAACGATGGCCCCGAAGGGTCTGAACTCCATGTTTCGCATAAATATCAAATAACTTTCTTTCTCTCGTCGGCTTATTACCTTCTCCTCGACTTCGTATTTCATCCTCTTAACACGAACGAATAACATTTCTTCTGCACTCGAATGGAATACCAAGGTTTCGAGGGTACGGTTTAAAGGCACGTTCACACGTGCTGTCCAAAGGAAAGCTCAACCCAACCAAGATAATAGCGACAGACCTGCCGAAGGAAGGCGAGTGCCCTAAAGAGAAAAAAGATCCTCGGGAGAAAAGGAGAAGATATTCCGGAGCATTTTTTTCTTTTCCTTCTTATGCAATGAAAGCTTAAGGAGCGAGAGGCCGAGTGGTCAAGACTGCAGGGACGAAAAGGGTCCAGCAGGGCATCTTTCGATTCTATCCTCGAGGCAAAACAGATATGGCAGGTCGAGTCGATTGAATTACCCTCGGGGACAGAACGCGTAACTGGAACCTCCTGGACCCCCACCGCCCGGGAACCCACAGGGGAACCGAATTTATTTGACTTTCCTTTCTACTTTCCCAGCGCACTTCTGTTCCGCTGGCCTTTCATTGGGCCACTTTGATTCTGTATCGCTAAAATCTGTCTACGTATTTTTTTTATTCCTTACTTCCAGAAGGAGACGCGAGGGATGCGAAGAACGTAACTACGTAGGCAGGTACGATGTGCGAAAGACGCAGAGAGATTCCTCGACAGGGACGTCTACTGGTCCCGCAGCATCCCTCGCGGACACGTCCTCAATTGTTTATGATTGTCTGGTTCTCGCTGGCACAGCTCCAGCATCCGTTTCCGTTATCCTAAGCAGAGCGAGATAACAGCAAGGAGCTGCTTGGCCTCCTAATCCCGTCCTCGAGGAATCTTCACTCGCATCCCTCTAATTCAGACATGCATACGCGACGCGCTGGGAACTTGGGTTTCTCGAGTTTCTCGACTCTAACCAGAGACTCGACCGGAAGTCCGAACTAGGAGCTACTCGAGCACTTCTCCATTCAGCCTAATTCGTAGGATCCCGTTACCGTAACTCCTTAATTAGTATTTTGCACGTTGACCGATAATTTCCTAATGGATCAGCGTGCCATCTGCTGGCAATTAGTAAAGGACAGTTCATTGTGCACGCTAATTCGCGAGTTATGGAATTTCTTCGACTGCGCCGTCGTTGTCCTCTCGGAAAGGTTATAGATATATTACTGTCGTTCTTACTCACATTTTCGACTGCCCGTTTCAATTGCCTCGAGCCTCGCCACCAGGTCAGGACTGCCGGTGGCTTAGAGCCGGTGCTGCGACATTCTATCTTGTACTTCTTACCCGCGGAGAAGATCTTCTCCTTCCCGGTGAATTTTTCCTTCCCGACGATTTCCACGGTCAGCGGTTTCACTGAAAATGAAAATGGAACGTTTCCTTCAGAATTACGAACAACAGCTGGTAGGCTTGATCGATCAATGACGGGAGTTAAACTTCTGGGCTTTTATTTCTCTGAGCCAGCACGAATTGTTTTCATTGGAAAACCGAGCGGAGTTTCGGAATAACTTTACGCACGGCAGTAACGCCTCCAGGATTCCAAAGAATTTTACAAACTGCCCCGGCACGTGTTCGAAGTGTCATTTCTCGCTGTTTTAGTCGGCGATGGGGGAATGGGGAGGGGGGGGGGGTGTCTCGTCATCTTGTACGGGAGACGAGGCAGAAGTAAATTTCTCACAAATTGCAAGAATCTTGGGGGCTGATATTACTCTTTGCGTTGTCAGAAAATTAGATAACGTTGTAGAAATATTACGATACAAACCCTGCTTGTTTGAGCTATGCGACTAGGGGTTGTACAACCCCTGCAAAAAGTATTAATTAAACGTCAGTGGCATAATGAAACAATTATAGCGACGCGCGTCGTTATTGGGTTAGCGAGGCTGCAAGGTGCAAGTCCGCCCTCTCCCTTCCCTGCCTCCTGCCTCCTACAAATTCATCTTCTTTGAGCGACGGCACTTTTGCCACTCGATTATCTCCCACATGCCCCTCCTATCATCGCCCTGGCGCTTGGGAGCCTCTGGAACTTGTCTTCGTCTTTTTCGAGATTTCAACGAACCCGCCACGAAGTGAGACAGAGAGGGTAGGCCGCGAGCCATCTCCGAGCTGGCAAAGATAAAGTGAAAGGGTTGGGTTAAGGGAAGAAAGAAAAGGAAATAAAAGAACCAGATAAAAAGGTTAGTACGGCATACGCTATACGTTGGGCTTGAATTCGCACACAGCATCCAAGTGGATTGGGTCCATGTCGAATGGATCTAATAAAACTATGATATCTTCTTGGCATCGACACAGAAGTTAAATTCGGATTCGCAATGTCCAATTAGTCTCCGATCTGCAATAAATGCACGTCCTCCAATTGGAAATGAAATCCAGAAGGAATTTCCGAGAATTCCACGTGTCAACTCTCAGGGGTTTTTCCCACTGAATAATAATACATAGAGTAGTTGTAAAACCAACGCGGAAACTTTCCGCTATCGCTGTCGACGTAATTACCAAATAGAAATGCACGCGGAGTCTACCGCAACCAAAAGAAAGGCTGTGACGCAGCTTGGCTAATGTTCCCGGAACGCAGGTAGAGTAAAAGCTGTATCACGTTTCAACAGAATATAATGGCCCTTCGACGTACCTTTTTAACCTTAATATAATTCTCATTTGCTAAAAGCTGCTGCAAAACAATCTCATTCGAGAACCTTCCATATCCCGGAGCCGCAGTATCAGAGAAAGAAAATGTGGTTTATTTAATTAAAGCGGTCGGTTCGCCACTTTCTAACTCTGCTTATCTAGCTTTCTCTTTGCAAGTGCCACGTGCGGCTGTAGATACGATCGCTACGTATGCACAGAGCAGAGCACACCCTCAGGATCTGTTGGCTCGGTTGGCTCTGAGGCTCTGAGGCTCTGAGGCTCCGAGACGTCAGGTTAGATTAGGTTAGATTAACACGACGCAGCACAAAGAGAATCTTCGCGGAGTAGAGCCGAAGATAGGAGACTAGACCGAAGTGAAGATACACTCGACTGTAGAGACATCTGGGGGGAAAGCGCGGAAGCGTAGGTTATAAGGGACATTAGCGCAACGACTAGACATTAACGGGCTGCCGAGAAGGGGAGGACCGATTCGGCTAACTGCTCGTTGGCTACGCTTAGGTTAAGGGAATTTACCTCGTAGGTGTCCAATTCTAAGTGATATTATTGCCGCAATTTGGCAGGCCTGCTCTGGCGCTCCAAGCGCCTGGTTTCGTCCCTCGTTCTCCCTAATTCCCACTCGAAGAGAGAAGGAGCCACTTAGTGAGCTTTCCCGAACTATCCTGAGCTTTCGTGAGCTTTCGTGAGGTTTCGTCAGGTTTCGTGAGGTTTCGTGAGCTTTCATGAACTTCCCTTGTTTCCTTCACACTTTTGACAATTCTCTCATTATGTCATTCACGTCGTTCTGGCTCCGGTTATTCAGATTCGTCGCAACAATATAATCGCGACCAGCCAGTCGGTTCTCGTGGATTTTTCGTGCGGCCCAATTATCGACCAAACCGCACAAGGAAGTCAAGAGGCCTCGGCAAAATTGCTGGCAACTCATTTTAAGGTAAAATAGGGAAAAACGCAATGTGGCTCGATTGCGCGCGCCCTATTGTCCCTATTCGACAATGAAGATTATTATCGCGCTTATTATTATTATTATTTACTTGAAAGAGTAAAAACCGTCGGGAGGGTGGAAACGTCTCGAGGCCCCCAGGAGCGGATCCCAAGGGATGAAATCTTGGCGATAAGCGGGATTTCCGGCACAAAGCAAAACAATCCTCTTGTCCTGCGACAGTAACGCGCTTCTCCTGTGTACGTAGCGATACATACATACGTACATCTGGATGGCAGACGTATGCCAGTATAGTATGGTGTATATATGTATATATATACTACAAAGTAAATATATATGTATAGGTTACTCGTAGCAATTCAGGAGAGAATTATCTCCCCAGAGGTGAGTTACTGCCGGAGTTACGTTCCTGGAATTAAGTCGGCTGTAGAAGAGAGCACGAAATCGTCCGCGACGGCAGCGCCGCCCTCGGGCAGTCGCCGTACGTCACTTTTAAAGGGGTAACACGTTACACGTAACCTACTCGACGCGACGGACTCGGAGCCCCACTAATTCTAACGTTAAACGTCCTTAAAACTTTTCAGTGGAAACCCGCCCGGAGGAAAAGGAACATCCCTTTTATTAAGCGACACTCGGGATAATTTGCAGCTGCCCCGAAAGGACAATTTTCTGAAATTGCAGGGACGCCCTTTGGTCGTGTTAACATCGCCGAATGCCACGTGCTCGCAGGATTCGCAACGTGGATTTAAATATTTTTACGAAATTTACTCTATCTTCCGCCACTCCTCGCATCGTAAACCGCAAATTTGGCGATAAGATCGTCGAAGCGAACCGATAAAGGAAATTAAGAACTACCGGCGGGCAGAGTGGGGGAGGTCGGGGGATAGTTTGCTTTCAGTAAACTTTCTTCCGGGCCATCGATGAGATTGAGAGATTATTTTAAAAGCGTATTACGATCAAACAAATTAATTGAAATAGTCGAGCGCATGGCGCCAGGAAGAGGAGAGAGGCGGAGGCTTGAAACTCGGAGCTGTACTTCTCGGAGAATTATGGGAAGGAAGCGGCAGGGCGAAGAAGCGCAACGGGAGTAAAAAGTTCGCGACTCGAGCCGGAGAAATAAATCCATACAAATATCTCAACGCCAGAAAGATAAGTACCGAGTGGACGTTTTAAGGTTTGCCCGAGTTTTCCGGCGCGTCTCTTAGTGCCCACCATCTTTTCTTAATTCTCTTTCCAACTAAGGCTGTGCCGCTGCCTCCTCCTGTACAGCCGCTATCGGCGATCACCACCACCACCACCACCACCACCACCACCACCACCACCACCACCACTAGCACTACCGCTATCAGAATGGAAGTCTATGCTACATTGACTCCGGCATGACTACCGATAGCGTGGAAGCTGTTACGAAAGGCAGAAAGTAAGGCTACGGAAGTGAGGAGAAAAGTCCTTCACTTTTTTCTTTTGCTACTTCCGCTTTTTTATATTCCTCTTCGCCGTTCAACCAGTGCAAAAGTTTTAAGTCCGACCTGCGTCAGCTCGTTGAGGTCCAAGATGCGGACGGAGAAATGGGGGCAGGGAGGTCGACGTCTTACGAGTCCGTGGACATGATTTAATTTAAACTTGTTTGCCAGAAAGTTCAGCGCAGCTTCCTATGGTAGCTGCCGGTCAAAGGGAGCAGCCTCTTGCGCAATCATGGATATAAATATTAATTCGCTGACGTACGATAACGTCACCGAGAATAAAACTTCAGCCCGGAAAGACGGACGCCCTGCCTACTCGTGTCAGTTACGCGTATTGTATATCTATATATGTATATGCTGATCATAGTACATTGAAATCTCACCTAGCTTGCGTAATAAAAAAAAAACATGTAAACTATGTGAAGAATCAATCAGCTACGAAAAACGGTCGCTCCATTTCCTTCTCTCTCCCTCTCTCTCTCTCTCTCTCTCGCTGCTCTAATGTAATATAAACTGAGTGAGATTTCCCTCTGTATCTTTTACCTGGTTAGATCAGTACATACTTAGTCGTATTATATGTATAGGTGGATATAGGAACATTGGGAATTCTATGCGCATAGTGGCAGTGGGTTCGTGACAGGCGAATGGGTGGATGGGTGGATGGGTGGATGGGATGATGGGATGATGGGATGATGGGAAACTCGTACCTCGTCCCTTAGGATAATGGAGTAACGCTGCTCATGAATCACGATAATAAATATGGAGACTGACGTAAACAGCGAGGACAGCGATCAAACGGTGAACGACTGCTCGACTCTTCGTCATAAAACTTAATTTAATATTATTGCGGGCAATCGCTGTCGGTTGTGCCGAATGCCGTTCAGGGATTCGTATCGGAGTCCTGCTTGCATTACGCAATTCGCAAACCAGCGTGACTCCACTGACCCTACTGGCACCAATGGCTGCCCAATCGGTACGGCCAGTTTGGATGTTATTAATGACGCCCGAGGGTTGATTGGTTTTCGACGACGCATCCCCTGTGAACGCTCTCATCCCTTTGATTTCTGATCTGTACACAGAAATATTCCACACACACACACACAGACACACACACGGATGGCGGAGCTCGTCCACTCGTGTGTGTAAACCCGAGATACGTCCTTCCACGCGCCGTCGCCTCCACCCCTAATCGTTGAAAAATGTTTCAATTTCTCTGGGACAAATCCAAATATTGGCCCCCAGTGCCACCTTCCATATCATGTCAGAGGGTGTCAGAGGGCGTCAGAGGGCGTCAGAGGGCGTCGCTCTAGATTGCCGCATATTAAATATTTCACATCGTTACCGATCGTTCCATTTATCCCGAGGGAATTTTCCGATGCGATACGACGCGATACGACGCGATACGACGCGCTACACCGTTCAACCAAACGTGCCAGTAAATTCGCGTAGCGCCCGACATAAGATGAAAGTGTTGCCGCTAATGCCTGAGAATTATATCGACGTTGCCTCTAAGTCACCGACTAATACTCGGCTAATATTGATCTCGCTCCGAGCGGCAGATCGTTCGATATCCGTGCTTGATCCGATCAGCCGTAGATGCTCTCCGAAGGGTGCGAAGTAGGGGGTCGGAGGTGTTGCCGGGATTAAATTGGACGCGTTGATTGGGAGCACGGAGAGATAGACATCTGATCATATACACATACATATGCAACGTACTTATCGCGAAGGTGGATTATCTTAGGTTATCCTACTTTCTCTCTCTCTCTTTCTCTCTTTAATAAATTTATAAAGTTGAAGGAAAAGAGTGCTGATTCATCCAAGGGGCACTTACTGTTAAGCTCTATGACGACAGTGGTGGTCGGTGGCAGAGCGAGGATCGTGTTGGTTGCTTTACAGGAGAGTTTAACGTGATGGTGCTTTCTTGATAAACCCTCGACCGTTACGTGGTTGACGGTTATGGGCTTCATTTCACCCCCAGGTTCTTGACTCTCCCTGACCTCATAGGAGTCGTCGATCAGCTGCGTGTCCATGTACCACTCGACACGTGGCCTCGGTCTTCCTGCGGACAGCACAAAATACAAAATACAAAGACTGAAAGACTGAAAGACTTTAACGAATCACATGGACAAGTGTCATTCGCGCGCGGATGGGAGCGCAGATCCCTCGAGGGCTTCGGAATGAATTAAGATGAGCAGCCACCCGGTGGGTACGCTGAGCATGTAGATGACATTGATTTCATCTGTGTCAATCATGGCCGCCCTTGTTTGTCTCTAACAATAGGCTTCGCACCAGTTCGATCTGTCGGACCGAAGCCTCCTAGCTAATAATATACAATACGAGATACAGGCTCTTCCACTCGGTACGTTATAATTATAACTTATCAGTTACGAGCTCTCGACTGTGCGAACTTCCAGTAGTCGTTGCTTTTAGTTTAAAAGTTCTTCGTATCGCTTCTCGTACTGCTCGGAGTTTCTGAACTAGTGATACGCGCTGGATAATAGATCCTTTGTCTAGAGATAGTCAAGTGCTAAGTAATTGGCAGAGTAACAATGGCAACGATACGTGTAAACTGAGCCAATATAAAGAAGGAAGAATCTCGCGGAGAGAATTAAATTGACGAGTCCCCCTGTTTCCCGGTTACTCGATCCTACTCTTCCATTAAGCGACGTCACGTGGAGGAAGGCGCAGTTGGCGGAAGGACGTCGAGAGGACGATGCATCTTCCATTAATTAGATCTCTCGTGTAGCCTCCCTATTCAGCAGTAGCTATCCCAGCATCCATCCTGTGTCTGTGCAGCGCGGAGCACAATGCAACTGGTACAGCCACTCCAGCCTCTCTTCAGCCTCCGCTATAGTCCTGCCTGTCTCCACGTCACCTGCCGGTCGTAGGATCGACTATTATCCGAATCAGTAGCTATCGGAGCTATCGGAGCTATCGGAGCTATCGGAGCTATCGGAGCTACAGGCAGCCGCAGGCAGCCAAAGTGGAACTGCCGACAGTATATGTAGATAGCGCAGCTATAAGAAATATACATCCTTAAAGTGCCTCTCTTGGACGTATCTATACTGGACGCCGTCGTGTTTACGAACGCATGGGTATCATTGCTATGAAGATGCACGCGTGAACTGCAGACGATAAACTGTTCTCAATGTGTGTCACATGGTCGCTTGAACGAAGCGCGCGAAATAGCGGCTAGTTTTAAACATGTCGCTATCGGATAATAATGACAGCCCCCCCCCCCCCGCCCCACTGCTCTCTCGCGCTGCCGTTACGGCTGCCAGAGATAGACTCCGACCGGAGGGATTATATTCGCAGGGCCGCGCTGCATTTCGCAGGATTTTACGTGACAATAAAATAAATTAAAACCTCCCTCGCACGCGCAGCCCAACCGTAGAAAACTTTTACTTTGCATATGGAAGCCGACGCGTATAATAAAGCCAGCTGTGGCCAGAAATGTCAGCCTGTACATATACGGTTGTCCTCCATCCCCTTCGTTTCCTTCGCATCGACTCTTTCCAGGGCTCTTGAGGCTACACGTAACGTATATCTGTATATTTGACTCTTCAACCGTTCTTCGTCTACACGATACATACATATAGTGGACCGATAAATACGTGAAACAAACTGGGCTTTCGCCTCCAATTTGGTAGCCAAGCAACGCTACGTTGATTTTCTAGGTTTCCAGGAAACCAATACTTATCCCGTGCACTGTGTGCTACGTCACGCACTGTGAGTTCACATGTTTCGTTAGCTGCGAACTTCTTCCACCTGGTGATTGAGTCTGATGCGCGTCTGCAGGCGGGTGGAGGAGTAGGAAGGATCCGTTAAGAGCTTATCGATCGAGGCGCTTGAACAGCTGATAGGGATTGTGGCTGGGCTGCATTTTGCGAATTAAAGGTAAGCGCGCAGATTAAAGATTCCCAAGAACGTAAAAGGGCGAACGTCGAGATACGCAGACATCCTGCACACACGATTACCTATAGAAATTAGAGAGCGGCGCGCGCGCGCGCGCTCACACACACACACACACACACGCACGCACGCGAGACCGAACGCGCGTTAAGCGAAGCTCGCTCGATCGAACCTTTTCGCTTGGGGCTTTTTCCCAATGTTTTTCTACCGTTAATCTCATTGAAATCAGGGACGAGAAGCGTCGATGTTTTCGTAAAATCGTTCCATTGGCTGAATGCGAAATAACAGGAACGGCAGGGACAACAACGCTACCGTGAGGATCCGCAGCATCCCTAAGGATTGAGCCACAACACGGGAGATTCTTCACGGTGCTTCGTCAGCGATAAGCGAAGCTCCTATTAATATTATAGATTGGAAGATAACCAAGTTGTTGGTCGCTTGGGAATAATCGTCAGCGTTTTTCCTACTAAAGAGAATCCTCCCTATGCTGTAGATATATCACACAGCTATGCATGATAATATTGATAATCTATAGAAATATCTTGAACCATTCGGATAACAGAGTTCATTTTTCTTTCATTTCGAATCCCATATCGACTACGTGTTTTCCTTATACGTGTCCGTATGTGTATAGGAGGACACGTGTGCCGTGTATCGAGAGTTTATATTTAATCGCACCAAAGTTTGATGATTTCACCGTTCTCGCTTGCAGCTATAATTGCATTTTTGAAAAAGGTGTGGGAAATCCGTTGGAGCACTGATTTTTTCTACTTCTATCCGATCACAGAATTTTGCGTTTTAAGTGAAAAATCCCATTTCCTTCGTCAACGGATTCTCTGGAGTCATGCCAATTCCATTTAGAAGGTTGCTCTCTGCACCCATCGTGCCTTCCACCCCTCCCCCCCTCTCCCTCTCTCTCTCTCTCACTCGAAAGAATCTCACAGCCGGCTTTTTAGGCGACGACGCTCGTCGCGCGAAATGTTGCACCGCGCAGACCAAATTCCCTGGACTTATGCCAATGCGATATCCTTGGCAGGATTCCCTTTCTCGCGCTCGTACACGAGCAATTTCTCGTGAAATTGCGCCCTAAGGATCGGGCCCCACTTGCTGCTACTCGCTACCTGTACCTCGTCGTTCGCCACTTATTTGAATGCGCCTAGGGCTGTAGGGCCGACTCGTATCATTCCTGTAATCAGCACAGTTTCACGCACGATTCTGAATTATGATTTCTGAGCCCTTTCGATCGAATTTCAATTAATTGCGATTGCTGGAGGAGCGCCGATGGCGTCGAATGTTAAGCCACTCCTCTGACAACCCCACAGCGTCGCCGATGACTTCCGGGATGCTGGAGTAATAATAAAAAAATGCCCTCGAATTTCCCTGAGGGTGAAAAGAATCCGTAAGGGTCGAAGTGAATGGGAGAAGTCGAGCTCGCCCGAGGTTTTGTCTCGAAGGGCGCAAATTGATCGAGTATGACGGATCCCTGCTTCTCGGCTCCAACGACTTTTTAAATGATGACGTATGGTCCACTTTGTCTGATTCGCTTTGCGGGAGACGCGATAATTTCTGGTTCGCTTCGATCATCCGCCGAGTCGCGCGTGTGCGCTGGATCGAATTAATTGCGACGCTATGATATCCTAATTAACTGAGACCACAGCCGTAAGTGACATTTAAGATGGCCTCGTGGTTTATGACATTTTGACGGTGATCCTTAAAGGGTCACGAACTTCCGGAGATCGCAAGCTCTACGCGAGAAGACAATAGAGAAGTCTGGGATAGACAATAAACCGATCTAAGGGAAAGATTAGCCTCTGATGCCGCTAGATCAGCACGGGTGATAGGACAGGACAATACGGAGTACCTACAGCTGAAATTCCTTCGTGAAATTCCTTGGAAGATTGAGAAGATCCGGGACGTTTAATTTAAAAAAAAAAGAAAAAACAAACTACCGGCAACGAAGCCGATGGAGTGAGAGTGAAAGTAAGTTATCGATAGCAGAGAGAGGCAGGCGGGAAGAGAGGGAGGGGGCACCGAGAAAATGGATGAAAACGAAGAGATAAGAATATCGGGTAGTTGACGAAGTGCTGATCGTGAAGAGGGTAGTTTGTCACCGACTAACGTAAATTGTCCGGACGTTTCCGTAGGGTGTTTTCAATTTGCCTGAAATTTTCTAAGAGCTGTTTCCCCGCGTCTCTTACTCCCCAGTCGTCCCTTCGTATCTTCCCCTCGTTATCCTCCCCAAAGAGTAAGGATGACTTCGGAGACAGGATCCAGCCCTCTGCCAGGCAACTATAAAGAAACCTCCTGAGTGGAAGCAACACGGTAACTCGTCTCGTAGCGTAATGTATTATAAGAACGCACAGGGGCTTCCCCTTACCTCCGTGAACCTCGCAGACGAGGGTGAGGTCTGCACCTTCCGCATAGGCTTCGAGCAGCTTGCTCATGTCCCTCCTCTTGGCGTCGTAGATTATCGGCTTCGACGGCGGCACTGAAAAATAAAAGCCAGACCCGTGAGAAAAGCAGCATAACCAATCGTCTATACGCGGCTGAACTTCAACCGGAATCCCGCACTATACGAACAGGTGTTCACGTGCTATAGGAGATAGCAGCGAAATTGCCGTCGAGGACATTGTCGTTCTCTCGACCCCATCCTGGTCTACGAGGACCTGGACGAGCCGCTAAGGACCTGCTACGGCTACGATAAGAATCCAGCATAGCGAGTGCTTTCCTATAGTCCCTGTAGTCCCTGCAGTCCTCGTAGTTCCTAGACGCTGCCGAGCGGCTAATACAGCCGCGTAACGCGTTAACCTCCTTCGCGTATGTCTGCATGTACGTATGTATACATACATGTATATTCTGGCCGTATTTGTCAATGCTATACGGTGGTAACACGGGCTACGGGTAATATGTGTGAGTACTGGGGTATGCATATAGCTACGTGTGTTATCTACTTGTGTGTCTGGACCATACAGGAAATCGATCTCTACATGTGAGCCAATACATAGCGTATCTAGGTAAAGCTAAGCTGCACTCGTTGCGATTACATCGCTGTGAGATTTTGCGAAGCTCAAGCGCGGCAGCGCAGACTGTACTTTGCGTTATCTTTCGCATATTTACATTCAATATTTTTAGTTGCTTCATAAGATTTACCTATACGGAGGCGTCGTGCCGTTTATTTTATTGGACCGTGTCGGATGGGATTACATGGGGGATGGATTATTCTTATGGGTTATAATACGTGTTTTATTAAATAATTGGTCTCATGGGTTCGATCTTTTTTTTTTTATGGAGACGTGAACTTTCTCGAACGGAGAAGCATCTTTTTCCTCTCCTTAAGTAAATTGCATAGTACATCGAACAACTTTCTGTGTGAATTTTAATAACGGGTCAAGTGCCTGCAAGATTACAAATATTAAAATTTCTAATTGGATGGATAATTCCCAATAAAGCTGAGGTACCTCGCTGCTTCTTAATAAAACATGATGACGGCAAAAGAATTCGAATTGTTTGTCAAGAATTCCATTAAGCACCACTTTCGAATTCATTAATAAAATGCAGTAAAGGGAAAGTTTACTTAAAACCCAGTTTCGCAATATTTTTCATGAATATTCACCTTTACGTAAAGATTTTTCTCAATTTCAGTTACCTTTTCCAATATAATTCCCGGCAAGCGAAACGTAAATAAAGTAACGCAACTTTTCATAACAACATACAACACGGCACGATACTACATGTGACATAGGTGACAGCACACACGTGTATATCGCGGGATACATCACGTGCAAAATATGAGGATTTTCAAAATTGTTCGTTGTTTTGAGGAAAGCAGAGTGCATAAAATCGCAGAAAATAAAGAATTCTTCTCTTCGCGACTCATACGTAACTCCACCAAATATACGTATACGCATAGGTACATATACATACGTCCATATAGACACCAGCTTTATACCTGCGCCCCATGCAGGCACCAAGCACGTTAATGTATAGCTGATCTGGTTATAGCAGCTTCCGGAACAGATACATCTCATCCCGAACATTCATATATCCTGACATCCGCCTTAGGCGCGACCCTCGTCCATGCATGCCTTTCCATTCTGGTCTCATGCACATCCCCCGTTACACCAAGACCACCGGCATCCGAATCGCCAGGAGCGTACCAATCCCCCCGTGCAAGATGGCCACGAGTCGACAGAGGAATTTCTTTAAAAG
>JARPRH010000073.1:2113326-2124628 GCA_031763665.1 Calameuta haemorrhoidalis | reverse complement strand
ATTACTCGACTTTCTGCGTTTATCCAGTCTTCCGGCTGAAATCGGAATGACGCGGCAGGTGGAAGTAAGAGTGAAGCCGAAGCTTCCAGCAGCAGCCGAATCGAATTCACACGAACGAGATTAACTTCCCAGGTAAATGCCTTGGTACCCACAAGCGTTATAAGCTCGGCTGAAATTCCTCGTAAATCCGTAAACGGATTTGAGAGACGAGCTAACCTCTTTCGGACGGACTTCCGGATTTCTCTTTCCGGCTTAAGCGTTTTCCCCAATTTTCAAATCTTCCTGCGGCGTCTACGCGCGGCCATGCGTAACTTTATCTACGTGCAGCATGTAGCTGCTACGACTCATTACTTTCCGCTAGTTTTATAAAGCGTTTTATAACGGTAGTTGATGCAGGCCAAAGTCTTATTTTCATTTAACGGCAATTTGGCTATCAGAGTAGCAAAACAATGTTGTACTCGTTGTACCGCAGTTTTGAGGACGACTTTTGATCATCCTCGAGCTCTTGATCAGAGGCGACCGAACTTCCCTAATTATTATAAATATTTATACAGTTGCCATTTTTTGGCCTCTTGCTGATCTCCTTGTCGGAAGAGATAATCGGAGCGCCGCTCGGAGTGTTTACCTTTTTGATAATATCTATGTGCGCGGTAATCGGGGACTTTTCTCATTATCCGTTTCATCGACTTGTACAATCTTTAGCTCAAGTTTGAATTCTCCCGGTAGACCGAAAGTACACCCTTGAGGTATATGACAAGTAGGAAATTAATGGAAATCGACTTTACTCTTATGAAACTTGCCACTTTCGTGATTTATAGAGTAATCCCGGGTCAGACGAGTCGGGAATCCAATCGGTTTGGCTGCCCGATTCGCCGCAGCACGTTTCTACTAATTTACGGGAGTCGATCGCCGATGGCGTCACCATTTAAACAATTCCAGGAATAAATTAAATCCTCTGAAGAAAACCCGTGGTTGATTAGCAAAAGGATATAAAAGGTTAAAGGGGTAAACATCCCTTGGGCTGCGGAGGCGCGTGGGACGCGTCGAGAGGACCTCTCCTCCTGCGGTATCTTTACGAGAACAAGAGGATCAGGATCAAGCTTTTTTCAAGCAGGAAGGAGCTTCGTTTTTATAAGGGGTGATGCTGCGGGTTATGGATCAGACCGGAATAGCACCGGAGCACCGGAGCAACAGTGAGAAGGTTAAGAAAGAAGCTTGAGCTTTTTAAAGTTGATGCTCGAATAAGAGGGTGGCTGGCAAAGCATTAGTAGAAAGGAAAGGAAAAATCGGACTTCAATCAAATTCTTGTCAAAATTTCATCTAAAATGCCCTCACCTTTTCAAAGATAAACATAGGTTTGGGGATGCTTTGCGAAATACGATTGCGGCAGAATATCATAAGACCGAAAACATATTCCGCTCTGCTCTCCTTATCATCCTAAGGATTTGACGTCTGGATCCTGTGAAGTTTGGTCAGAGTTTACCGAAACTATCCTGTATCTACAAGCATGCCTACAGATGTAAGCTTTGCTTAGATTTTCAAGATAATCTAATCGCTACTCCTCATTATATTCAATCGTATCAAAAAATGTCAAGTCATAATCCAATGCCGACTAGGAAGTCGCCGACTTATCTGGATTCTACTGGAGATTTCAAGATAACTGTGAGACGATCGTGAAACAGGTCAGAATGAAGGAGGAATGGAGGAGGCGGTAAAGCTTATGGGGAGGGACACAGTATGGCGGGGGGAGGGAAGGCGGATTATGACGGCGTCCGTTAGTTCTCAGGATCATTCTCGGCTCTCGACAGTTTTTCCACTGTGACACCTTCTGTCTTATCGCAATTCGAGATTTTGTCGCTGAAAATTATTTTGAAAATAAGTAAACCGACAGAAGCAACGAGAGCAGCGAAATATCGCGATCTGACTCGTGGAACAGAGAAGCGACTTTCATTCCTGAATGAAGGTCCCCCTCTTTGTGCGTAACTGTAGTTGTGCATATATCGACGTCCCCCATCTTTAGCATTATCCTTGTCCCCTTTCATTGGCCTGCAGCTTCCCTGCCGCATCGGTCCAGCACGCGTCAGCGAGGGACATCAGCAGTCTCGCTCGACGCTTTACACGGATTGGCTGGATAAAAGTTGCCGCCTCGAGACCGGCGAGCCGTTCGGCATTCGTCATACATAAATGGATGACAGAAACAAAGGAAATGCTTCATTCAGACGGAACATTTTTATATTTTCCAGCTGTATAAATGTAAATAAAATGTAAGCAGATAAAAGTCTCTCCCACTCAAGGCAGCCTCCTCATCTTCCGGTGGGAAGTGTCTCCGTTATACACGGCCACTAGCACTATTACCGAAGATGGCAGCACCACTGGCACTACCACCGACACCACCGCCGGCACTAGCAGCCTCCGCAAAGGAGCTCCAACTTGTATCTACGGAGGATCCCGACACCCTCGGTGCAGGAGGGCTGGGAGTCGCACGGATTCCGAATACTGATTGTCGGCTTACCGGTTCTTCCCTATGAATAAAACAATCGCCAGCATCTTCTAACGTTTTGTGTACAACTACCCTGAAAACATTGACGATAACTCGCCTCCCCGATATACGTGCACAGAGCCCTTCCAGACGTCCCTCGGGATCTCACATAAGAGTTCTCATAACATCCTGTCTACTAGGGGATCAGCGCTATATCTCATATACTGGAAAATTCGTATTTATCTCGAAAAGACAATCCTAGGACCATTAACCTTCTTTCTTTTTTTGTACGGACCAGACCGTCCACTCTATCGGAAAAAGTTCGAAGACGAAAGGACTTTCAAATGTTCCAATGATTTCGTGGAAAGTACTTTCCCGGGCTGCGGCAGATATCCCGAAACTCTCTTTATTTTCCCCGAGGAGCATTCGTCCCTACAGATATGGACCAGCCAGGAGGTACTCCTCGTTAATGTCAGCCCACTCCCGATATAGCTGTTCCCGTTCGTTTGGGTTCTGATAAGGAGGGGTCCAGCTCCCGAGGGATGGAAAAGTGGTCCACGATGCTGGAATCTCCAAGACCCGAAGTGTCGTAGTCTCGAGGGTGGTCGGGGGGTGGGCTGCGGGTTGTCGGGATCCGAAGATCCGGCGAGGATGACCAAGCAAAGCCGAGGCGTAATGTCTCGCGATAATTTCACGCGTTTCGGCCTTCCCCAGGGATCCAATCACTCAAACTCCGTAGTCCGCAACGAGGGCTCTGCTAGGCTTAATGCGACAGAATTAAAGACCAGAGGGATTTATTATTTTTGAGACGAGGGGAAGGCGGATCCCTGCTTCGCTTACTAAGTTTCCCTCACTCGACCCGCAAATTACTGAAAGTCTAAAACCTAACGAACTTCTTCGTTGTTCTTCGCATTATCGCGGTAGCTGGGATGTCAATTCCTTCGGGAGTTGTGATAAAAACGGGCAGAAATCTAAAAAAGTAAGATGGAAATCTCAATAATTACGCATTTCTTGGCAAAATTTAATTTCAAAAAGCAACGTTACTTTCTTTCCTGTCTCTTATGATTACACCCCCTCCCCTTCTTCCAGTACTCCCCTAATTGCTGCTCCTCCCGCAAGTTATCTCTCTATCATCCCTTTTATCTCTTCTTTCCATACGTCATGACTGGCTCCTATTCACCTTCAAAAGTCCTGGACCAGTTTTTTTCTACGTCTTATCTGAAAGACATACTCGCTTCTGAGAGGCTTCTCTGCCAAGACATGGTTTTAACCTGAGCTCCTTCTTACAGCATCCAATCAGTCGATATCCTCCTGCACTTTCTATTCGACCTTGGACCTTCGACTTTCGAGCTTCCACATGCTCGCAATAATTTTCCTCGGACGTGGTATTTGTAACGGTCTGTACCAGGGTTTGCTTTCTTTCTGAAGAAAAACCAATTTACTCTATTCTCATTTTCTCTTTCTCTTGTCCTTCTCCCTCCTTTAACTACACCCTTTTTCTTCCCTCTCTTTCTCCTTCAGCTACGTTAAATTCAATAGTACAAATGCGAATCTATCGTTTACACTGTTATCGGAAATTCTGTATAACACGAAGTGACGAAGAAAGAAAATGAAAGATATTCGTAAACCCTGAGACTCAGGATTAAGACTAAAGTCACTACGATTAAGGATATCAAAGGAATTTGATCGAACGGTGGAGAATAAAACTCAAACGATTTACTCTCGACCGGTAACAGGGTATAAAGATGGCAGACGCTTACTCGACCAATAATATTTCATCCCTTAGTAGATGCCCCTGAGAAGTAGGAGAGAGTGCAAGCCCAAGATCTGAATAGCAATAGCGTGTTGCGAGGGCGAATGAAGAAAGGAAGAAAGGAAGAAAGGAAAAAAAAGAAAAGGCAAGAGAAATAGAGAAAGGCCGCCAGAATTGGAAGGAATTCTCGTCACGAGCATCGCGCTCTTCACACCCTTCGCCTCCGCAGCATCTTCTGCCAGGAAGACTCCTTTTCCCCGGAGCGGATATACTCCAAGGGGATCTACTCGACAAGGCAAACTCAGGTTAGTGAAAATGGAAGTTCGAACAGGCTGCATTAAGAGTGACACTCGCCGTTTTCCGAGTTAACGAACTTGTTGCAGTATCAACCACGTTCGTTAACTTCCTGGCCTTAGTACTAATTTTTAATAGGGTTATCGGAGCCCATACGTGAGACTTGCTTCGGCACAACCATCAATTAATGGAGCGAATATTCATCCTCCTTTTTTCTCTCTTTTGATTTCACTTTAGCTTTCGAATTAAGAAGCTTCCCAGATATCTTACTCTACAATTAAATGATTCTCGTAAAACGCAAAGAACAAATTGAAGATTACGATAAGTAGCGACAGTAGCAGTGAACCGGAAGTGAAGATTGCGTCATTGAGCTAGACGTGGCGGAAGCTTCAATCCTTTTTAAAGAATTCCTCCTACGAGATTCGTTAGAACGAGTGAAGCTATTGAGCTCGTTTAACGACCCTCCCTCCCCGCTCCCCTCCCGGAAATTCTAAAGATGCTCCTTTAATCCGTGTAACCTTAATCAAGGTGGTAGCTACCTGGCAGCTTGATCAATTGATACTCGACGGGAGGCTGCAGGCTCGTCGAACCTCGTGACATCCGGTAAAGAACCTCACGGGCTTTCATTTGATTTCGTTCCAATTTCAGCGTCAAAGAGGAAGTTTGTGGAAGCTGGGTTTGTTACTGAAAAACGCGAGGAGTAAAAGAAACACAAAGTGACAATGACGGAGGGCAGAGACGAGCGAGAGAGAAGTGTGAGTATGGCGGCGTCGGTCCAGAGACAGAAGATGAGAAGAGGAGTTAAGACGAGGACGACCACCTCGGCGGTGCCTTAGGGGTTGATCACGGGGGGAAGCGAGTGAGTGCGAGAGAGACGGAGCCACTGAGTGATCCGCAGCAGTTTCTCTTCTGTCTCTCCGAGACGGAGCTCGGTGCGCGAACACGTATTGTTCGTATCCGTAGTGAAGTCTAGTCTATTTCTACGTATAGATACGTTGGACACCTCGAACGTTAAGGAACTGCGATAGGAAGTGACTAGGACTCCGTTCCTCTTTGAAGTTCCTCGATGCGAGTAGTTGATGTACTGATTGTGAGACGCGGCACGTGGCGACGATAGTCAACTATCGGAATGCCTACTTTTGCCCGTTTTCCCACATTCCAGAACGAGCGTGTCTTTGAACGCTGGATTATTCGCATTCTCGGGGGTTTACTCGATTTCTAAATTCCACCGTTCCTCCTCGCTTCTGCTTATCGCTCGAACGCCTGCGAATCTGCCCCGCATACGCCTCACGCGTTACGTTTAATCAGAAATGTGGAACAGCCGGAAGCGAGCGTGAGAATTGTTGTGGAATTGCAAATGAGGCCGCAGCAGCACGGAACCATCCATTCTAGTAGCATAAAGGCCGGTTTCTCATTAACCGCTCGTTTTGTCATTCGGTCGTCCGATCGGACCTGGTCCACCTATTTTCCCCTGGTAGGTTCGATACGATGGCGTCGCGACGCTAGCGTCGGCTTAACGCCTGTCACACAATAGCCTCTAATAACGGCGACCAGTTTGCCGCTCGTTTCTCGAACTGCATCGTCATTTACGTTCGCGTTATCAGTCGGACAATGCAGATAATTTCTCCCGTCAGTGCCTACTGCCATCCGCTACCCCTTCATCGGTTTTAACTTCAGCCTCGTATTTCAGCTGCCGTTTCAGCTACTATCCGATTCTTCCACCCGCGACCCTCTTGCCCATCCATATAGGCCGTCCATCCGCGCTGGACCTAAGTAATTGTCTTCTGGAACTTCGCCTTACTATCCTACATTGTACATGAATACGTAAGGAAGTAATTTAAGTAATTAAGTAAATAAATATTCTACGAGTCAAACCCTGGGAAATCTCATTGATCGACGCACGAAGCATCCCTCTTACGTTTCTCATCTGATTCTCTATCCCTTTCTATTTTTTAGCGACCGCCCATTTCTTTTCCTGTTTCCCATTGAACGTGCATATACGTACATACGTGCATACATGCATCTACCATTTTCTAATTTCACGTTGTCAGCAGCTCGATTCCCGAAGCTGAATTCTATTACGGCGAGCGCAGTTTCATCAGCTTCAGCGGCTTCACCGGCTTCACCAGTTTCACCAGCTTCAGCAGCTTCAGCAGCTTCCCTCTGATGCACGCACGTGCCTGATGTCTATACTATACATACATGTGTAGCCTATATGGCAGTACTAGAATTACTTGAATAAATCCCATGGCCAATGGTGCTCCATCTGTCCTAAGTGCAGCATCGACCGGTACTCCAGATTCGAACATCAGGTAGTCCTCTGGGAATTAACCAATCCGTAGGACCGTGCACATGTAGGTACATATGTGTTCAGATTAATGTCCAATCCAACTCAACCTAATAGAACGCACGTGGTTACGCATTTCGTTTAGATTAATAATTAATGATCTGCTACTGGTGTACTGCGTCTTTCCACTTTTAGCCTGAATTCATGAAATCATACCAAGTGGCGGTTTCTTCTTTAAGTTAATTTCATGCTGGCCATCTTGAAGCACTCGAGGATACTAAGATAATCATAACAAAATAAGAAAGGCCATTCTGCGACGTGGCAGAGTTTTGGCTGGCTGCCGGCTGCCGGTAAATCGAATTAGTTTGCGAATTACATCTCATGTTTTTTAGATGGCGCGTTCTCAATGACGCGGCAAGACCGCTTCGAAAGTTTGCCCTACGTTTCTCGTCGTCATCGCTATGCATATACGGCTTCGTTTCTCAGCTACGTTTTGAGTATGAGAAAACACGTGCCGAACCGGACGGTTGCGTCGGGTTACGAAAGGCTTCCTTTGGTAGTCGAGAAACGCCCCACTTTTTGTGTTACGGCTGATCATATTTTTATGACAAAAGAAAAAAGGGGTAACAGCCATTTCGAAGAAATTATTTTTCGTGCTGCGCATAGCTGCGATGACATTATTCATCTGGAGTCTGGAGTTATACGAAAACTGAACCCCAATAGACATTTCGAAGAGCAGCAAGGAGATTGTGAGGGTAAAAATCCATGAGATTATTTAGGGGCTTTAGTGTACCTTTTGAAGGAAAAATACGAAATCGCCTTTCACACAAGAGATCCTCGCCGTATCTTTCTCATCAACTTACAGGGTTAATTTCACGAAAATATTAAAAAGTTTCCTAAACAACCCCTGAGGCTATTGTGAAAGTCTTTCGACGTAAAGTCCGCACTGCTTTTGAAAATGTGCCATTTCGCTAAATTGATATTGTTTTCACTACTGAAACTGTAAGTTCAAGTTGTAAGACATAGCTGATCCAGTAGCCCCTTTTACGAAATATCTCTGAGAAAAAAAGCCTGAAAAAGGCTTAAGGAGGAAAATTTGATTTGACTCAAACTCAAAATCCTCTTCGTGGATCGTGCGGACTTTGATCGAACCCTCAATAATGTCGCGATTGCGCAGTCGTCGGGTGTCATGAAAGCCACTATTAAAATGAATAATAAACATACCTGTACAAAGGCTCGCCGCTGGATTCTTTAAACCACAGAACCATCGACACCCCATCGTTCGTCCCAAGAGGTTGAATGTCGCAGGGGAGGCTTCCTTTCTGTCCAGCAACACCTTGGGCCAAGACCATGGGTACTGAAACAAGTAAAATAATCAGTTTAATTTCGAGAAGGTTTACATTTCCCGACGAGATAGCAAACGAGGTAACGACGCGTGAAAGTGAAACGAGAAGAACTCGGAGGATCGTGTGAGGGCACGTTCTCGTTTCGCTGAACGTGTGTACAAGCCATAATAAGAAAGGGTCAAAGCGAAACGATCTCGGTGTGACGTCACTGTAAATATTTAACAGTGGCTGGCTGAGCCTCTCGAGGTAACATTCAAACGTACATTTATTGGGGCCAAGTGCGTATAAAAAGGTATCTGCGTGAACGTGCAGATCTGTGGGTAAACGGGCGCACCTGTGGGAGGACCAATCGTCAATGTCGAATCGAGCCTCGTCGTTGCCAGTTGGCGGGAAATTCAATTTACTTCGACGTACTTCGATTTACTTCGATGACAAACCTCGTAGGAAAATCCTTTAGGATATTGTATGTTTTAAACTTTGTGCAAAAGAAATGTGATGAGAGTAGTAGACTCTGTCAATGCGCCTGAAGGTGGATGCTGTACACGGAGAAGATGTGTTGAGGGTGGATCTCCTAAAGTGGGATGCTCCTCGGAAGAACCTGGGTTGTAATCTTCGCAAATGGAAGGAGATGCGATCGAACAGGAAAAAAAAGGAAAAGGGCTCAGATTTATTTACACGAAACGTCCTCCACTCGAGGGTTGAGCTGCCACAGAATTTCAAAAGTTTCCCAATCGAATTCTATTTGCCCTCGTTACGAGTGATTCGTCGCTTAACCCACCAGAGTCGGAAGCACAAGGGATAATCCGAGTATATCCCTATTAGAGCACGTGCCCTTACGTTTGTATCTTTATTCCCTTACCCTGTTCCTTCTCTCCTTTCTACCTCCCTCTCTCCCTCGTTGTCTCACTTTTCGTTTTCTTTCGACAAAGTACCAATTTCCTCCAGAGTTGATATAAACAAATGGGGCCGAAAGGATTGAAGATTCGTCATTTGTGAAAATTCACGAAAGCGAGTCAAAAGAAATTTCAACTTTCTCCAAGTTTCACTCGTTGCCATAGCGTTTCACTGATTTCGCAAAAGTCTTAAAGTTGTGAGAAAATTTCAATGTTCGCAGTAGAAATACCACGTGCAAAAGTAGAGTTCAGAGGGCAAAGGGCAGAGAGTATGGGTAGCAAGGAGGTTTCCGCATAGTCTGAAAATACTGCAAGTATCAACAATGGCGGCGAGTTGTAAAGTCAGGGGTAAATTCTCGGCGCACTTTCCGCCAAGTTCAGGGATATGATGGGCTTCGCGTATTTCACGTCAACCACGATCATCGTCGCCTTCAAAGTCTCGATGGAAACTAATTAGCTCATATTCCTTGTAACTAATATACGTCGTGTGTAAATAGGAAAAGTCTTGACGATAGAGGACTTGGCCGTGCTTAGGGTCCCACAGGGACGCGGCTGAATAAAAACTCCAGCGTCCAGAGTTGATCGATCCTGGGATGAAACCCTTAAGGGCCAATAGGGACCAATCGAAACAGTATGACCGCTGCGTGACAATAATTGTTCACGAGAGAGAAGAATGAAATTGTAGCCGGTAACGCTGCGTCCGAATGGCTCGCTGGACCCTGTAGAGTAGAGAGAGAGAGGAAGAGAGAGGAAGAGAGAGAGAATGTGCGATGGCCACCAACACGCACGCGTCACGGTAGACGCGAAAGCGATTACCGCGCGTCTCTTTGTCCTCTCGTGTAATGGAAACTTATATAACGGGTTCCGGAAGGGAAAAAGAAAAAAAAACGTGAGTGACAAGGAAAAGAAGAAAGAACGAAAGAGGGACACCGGGCGAGGAAGTGGAGTCTGGCCTGGAGTCTCTCGATGTACGCGGATGTGCTATATATAAACACGTATGTAACCCAGCTACACGTATAGCTAATGTAACGTGGGACATTGATCGTCCGAGGGATTTCGTGTTCATCCTTCGACGTTTCCTGGCCAGGACCCAAAGGCGACGTTTATTCCAGGATTTCTCGAGGATTCCTTGTTTGCTTTGCCGAATAACACGCGAGTCCATCGTTCGGCTTTCCAGCACATTTCCCTCCGCCATTCGAAATCTGTTCGAATCATTGCCGATGGCAAATAAAAAAGAACGAGGCAATGGAAAAAAACACGCTCGTTCCGCGCAAAGAGAATCGATTGTATCGAGATTTCGAGAGCAGCACAATTAAATGCCAACGAGTGCCACACAACATTTTCCACGTCACTGTATTTATGCAGAATTTTAGGTCACCGTGTATCGGAGCAATGCAGAGGAAGCTGGGAATATTGAACTGAGAGAGAGAGAAGAAATAATAAAAAAGTGTAAGAAAGTAAAGCAGGTATAAGTAAGAAAGGTTGAGAAACACCAAGATACCTTCTGGAATCGTTTAAAAGCCGGCAGCTGCTCGAGACGCAACTGGATATATCCCGGAACAATTTATTTCCTCCTTATTTCCGTTTGCACGTTTGAAACCGCGTCCATGTTTCGCGTCGTAAAAATCCAAAAAGAGCAAAAAACGCTCAGGGAGTCTTTCCAGAAGAATTAGGTAACCGCGAACGCAGCGCCACCATCGATCTGCGGAGTTTGCCGGTATCGTTTGAATTTGCCTCTTACTTTCACGTCCATTAAATCGTTACCTACAGATCTCTTCTTCCATCGCCGCTTACTTCACATCGATATACTTTCCCACTTCCTGTCTTCGTTGCACACGAAACACGATCCTTCTTCCTTCTCATTCGACGCAAGTGAAATCCCATTACCCAGGATGTTTCGCGGCAGAAGCTTTTCTCTCGGTGCTCGAGTCTTTAGGAATACGAGGCAGGAATATCCTCGGTTACAGGGTGATAACGGCACGCGACATCCTTTTGGATATCATCAGACTCCTTTAGCTATTTTCGCGTTGGCGCGGGCGCCAAGTATCCTCAGGTACAGATTACGCGCCCGTAATTAATGACCATCCGGGATTCGAACGAGCATCGAATAACAATTACGAAGATCCTCGTTTCTCATCTTGCCTGTAATTTCTCAATCTCTCAATTTCTCCTTGTTGCAGATCCAGCCACGCATCTGCCACTCCATTCCGTTCGTTCCACGGCGATTAATCCTTCCGGCATTTCCCAATG